>JAMLFY010000996.1:0-19121 GCA_030441495.1 Dalbergia oliveri
TAACGGTCTTCTTTAAATTCAAGATTTCTAGTCATGGAATCTTGAATAGTGTTTCTCTCTTCTTTCCTTAAATTAAGGAATTGAGCCATACCTCATTGACCAAAAGAATTATTTTAAATTACTAACCTAATGGATCACCCTCCTAATCAAGTCTTGAACCACCTCAATTAACCATTTTCTCACCTAAACGCTTGCTTACAAACTCCTAATCAAAAAGCCTAATCATAGAAACACTTAAACACATCCTTAAACCACAATTACATGAACAAAAATCCCTCCCTTGGCTGATGAGAGGAAAAAATCTGTCCCAAAATGGTGCCACATGTTGAGTTGTGATGCACTGCAAGCCCATGCTTTAGGCCATACCTTGCCCATGCTTCCAACCATGCTTGCCATGCCTAAGCCCATACCTTTGTAGAGATCCTCCAGCACCTTCTCCAAAAGCGGGTTTCCCTCCCCTTGGAAGCCTACATGTTGAAAATTCCTATAAATACCAAGCCTTGATGAACCTTGTCACATTTTGGCTCACTTGGTAAGTTCACACTTCTTGCAAATTCTCTCATTCCTCTCAAATTCCCTCAACTTGGCTGATTTCTTCCTCAAGACTCCAAAAGGATTTCCTTCTCCTTCCATCTAGAAAACAAAGCTTTCTTACATCTCTTCAAGACTTCTTAAGGTAGGGGTTAAGTTTTGATGATTTTTGTTTGTGTTCTTCAAGAAAGTTCTAGTTTTTCTCTTGGTTTTCAAACTCCTTTTCCTTCCTCTTTCTTTTTCGCCAAGAGGCCTTTTCAAAAGAATGTGAGCTTGATGATGAGGTTTCAAGATAATGATTTGTTGTTGTCATGTGAGAAACCTCTAAAGCTTGAAACAACTTGGTCTTGGACCATACATGCTTGGATTTCCTTTCTTTTCTTGGCTTAAGTTTCGGTTTTTCCTCTTCCTTCTTTCCTTTAAGGATTTTTAGTTTTTCTTCTATGGATTTGAACAAAGTTTGTAAAATATGTCTAGTAGATCACGAAAGTTTTGTTAAGAAAGTTAATCTCATGATTTCAAAGAGCTCTAGGCTTACCCTTGCCAACCTTAAAGTTGGTCGGCCGTTCTAGAATCCGCGCTAGATTGAAGCCTATGAGCAATAAAATAAAGAGAATATGACTTAGTTCTTGTAGTTTTGTTTAGACAAAGTGATGAACTTTGGGTCCATTCCTTAAGCTTGATAGTAATTCAAACCTTAAGATTTCTCTTGAAGTCTAGGTGCTAAGAACTCTAAAGCTTGCCTTATGATGCATAATGGGTTGAGGTTTATGTTCCTCTAAAAGTCTTGCAAGAGCTCTAGCTAAGACAAAAACAAGTGCATTCATGTTTAAATTTATGTCTTGCATCTCATGTTTATTTTGATGTTATCACTAATTTCACAAGAGTAAATGAATGAACTTGCATTACCATATTTAAATTCCCAAGCTTGCATTTCATGTTTATATTTCAAGTCATCACTTAATCCTTAAAGATAATAATGAAGTTGCATCTCATATTTATTTTATGCTCTCACTTTACTTTCTAATGAAGAGTAAAATAAAGTGCATGGCATGTTTAAGATTTTGTCATCACCTAAACACTCTAGAGCTCAAAGACTTGCCCTAAGTATCCTAAAAAGGAAACTCCATTCAAAAAGAAATGGATGAGTTTTGGTATGAACCAACAATGGTTTGATTTTGTAAAATACATGAATGATTTTCAAGGAAATGTTGGAAAACTGTTTTATGAGGTCTCAAGAGGTTTAAAATAGTTTGGAATGTGTCAAACATGTTTTCAATTTGGAAGTTCTAGGTAATCGTTTACCACCAATGTAATCGATTCCAAAATTGAAGGACTTTTGGTCTTCATAATCGTACCAAGAGGTGTGTAATTGATTACTCAGGGCTTTTCATGCCAGAACCTCTTCTGGAAACCCTGTAATCGATTCTATAATGTAATCGATTACCAAATGTTATTTTCTTCCAAAACGATTTAACCCTAAGTAATCGATTTACGTATGAATACCCTATGTCTTTATTTTGGAAGCGGGTTTAACCCTAATAATCGATTACCATTATGTGTAATCGATTAAAATGTTTTGAAACCCAGAATGAATTGAGCTCCTGGTAATCGATTACTAGGAACATGTAATAAATTACCAGAAAACCTTTTTTTAGAAACATCCAAGAGAAACTAGCAACTTATATGCATTTCAACCCAAGAATTATGTGATCTTATGGGTTCATGATTGGTTCTATGTTTGGCTCCTATTATAAATGCTGTTCTAAGGTGTTAAATGTGTAAAATTATGTTGAGTGAAGCAAGGATCGATTTAGAGAAGCTAGTAAAGAATAAGTAACTAAAAAGGGACTTGAGATGAGAATTCTAGAACACCTTAATACAAAGAAGTGCAAATCTGTTTTAAATGGTTAATTCAGGGATAAATGATTCATAATTAGTAAGACATGTACAAGAATCCTTCATAAATGATTAGGTGCTAATCTCTAAGCATAAGATGATGATAAGAGACCTAAGTGGTTTATAACTTAAGACATGCCTAGGAATCCCTCATAATTGATCTAAGATTAATTATGGAATTTTAAGGATGGATCTTAAAAGGGTCGCGAATGGAGATTTTAGAGCCCCTTAAGTAAACGATATATATATTTCTCCCTTTTGTGTTGAGTGCCTAGATGGAATCTTGGTGAGTTCAAACTTTTAAGGAAAAAGTTTAAGTGCCAACCCCTTGAGGGTAACAATAATGCAAATACAAGTTTAAAGCCCGAAAGGGGCAAAGCATGAATCCTATAAGATAGGTGGACGAGAGAGTATGATTATGATGATGAACCTCGTGCACACGTATGATGATGTGATTATGTTAGTTCCTTGAGCATGAAACTTTATATGCATAATTTGATGAATTGTTGTGTTTGAAATGCATAATGTTTCAAAGATATGAATGAAATTGAGAAATATGCTCATGTGAACTAGAAAGTTATGGCAATGAGAAAGTTCCATGAAAATGATGCATGTGACTGAAATTATGTGGCATGACTCAAATTTGAGGAAATTCGAAGATAGTCTGTCTGCCGCGAATTTCCGTAGAATGAACAAAGAGAAAGTTTTGAGAAATATGAAGTTTAAGTTAAGGAGAACGCGTCTCCTACTAGATAAGGAGAAAGTAAAACAGGTGGGGGTATGGACGTAAGACCATCCAAAGCGGACAAAGTCAAGCTGGTCTTAACCGAGTCGATGCGTTTCGAAGAAGGAGAAAGTCCCATGATGGGTGATCCTTAGGCCCAGGTACCCGATTCTCTGGGAACGGGATTATGATATTTATGATTCGCTTATCAAGAGGATAAGTAAGAACTAGTGACGACTAGTTAAGGTATGAGCTCATAGCCTAGTTAAGGATGCGGTTACTATATTATTGGTGACACAAGTATAGAAAAGGAAAGATGATCAAAGAAAAGTTTCATGCCACACAATGTTGTTTGAATTATTGTTTGATTCACCTAAAGTGCTACCATGCATCCATGAAACATTATGTTGCATACATGCATTAAGAATCATTATAAAAGACATGGACCTTGGACAACGACCTTTGTGAAAACCTCATAATGAACCTATGCATGCTCAACATTTTCATAATAAACCCAAGGTTCTGGGACGTAAACGATGGCACTAGGATAGAGGACTTCCTCCTGAGATTCTGGTAAGAATCTCACCCCTCTCTCTTCTTGGGTACGTCTTCAGATCGATGGCGTCGTTCGTGATTTCATTGACCCGCCTACATGGGAGGTGCACTATGACCCGAGCTCATCCTCCTACCACTTAAGGGTCATTGCGAGGTGCGCGTTTTTGCATATGTGGGACGCCTTTTGCTTCCCCGTTCTAGGGCTATCACTCGATAGGACTTCACCTTTGGCGATGACCTGATCTTCGAGAGGACACGAACCCCGAGATGGGCGGACAGTAATGCCCGACCTTCCTGTCGGAGGTACGGAATATCCGAGTATGTTCCCGTCTCGGATCAGAGGCTGATCCTTAGGAGGATCTTCCCCTCGTTCCACTATGGGTCACGGAGAGGTAGTGAGAACAGTCAGCCGCGGAGCATGGAGGCGCGTTGGACAGCAGAGAGGCGACCACGCGGGAGGCCACGCTGTCCCTCGATTCCATGCCTGAGTATTCCGCTTCGTTGGGCTAGTCGGAGCTTCGTCATCACGCTCCATCCCCGCGGAGGGCGTCACCAGTAGGCTTGAGTGGGAGGGTAGTGATAGTTGGGTGTTTATCTTTTGGGATTATTACCATGTATTTGTCTTTATGTTTCCCATTGCATTCCAAGCTCTCCACTGGTGCGGGTAAGACTTTATGTTTCTGTTATATTTCTATTTGTGATGTACTAAACTATATTATCTAAAGTAATGAGGAATGATGTTTATGATGGATGTGTTCTTTAATGTTTATATTCTGTATGTTTTATTTATTCTTCCGCTTCACGTTGTTTGTTACGCGCAAAGGCTCGCACTTTGGTTTATATAAATCATTTCAAAAAAAAATTTTACGTATTTCCGCTAAGTATTTTATAAATGAATTTAAAGAAAGTAATAACTAATAATTAGTCTTGATACGTCCTAGGCGTATGAGGTTAAATATTAGGGTGTTACATTATGGTATAGAGGAGTTCGATTTCACGAGCCTGAGGATTGGACTGACCATGCTTTAGAAGCATGTTACGTAGTATGTCATGTGTAGTGCTTAGCTATTAGAGATAAGCTATAGATAGGCATTCATGACCTTGTCTGCTTGTCTATGCCATGGTAACTAGCTCATTAGGTTCGGAATGTTGAGCACTGATCACCTCGGTATTTGTTGACTTGTGTGCTTAGGGACCAATGGCACCCCAAGGACGGAATGGGAACGCAAACGCAGGGGTGAACGGGGGATGAGCTAGGGCCTCTAGGCGAAATGGCTAGGGCGATGGAACGCATGTTCAAGCATGAATCAACCAAGGGACGTGCTCAAGGTCCCTTTCAGAAGCTCTGGAACAAGCCCGTTTTGGGGAGTTCCGCAAGGCTAATCCCCCAACCTTCGTGGAGCTTAGACCCAGGGACAAGGCTGATGAGTGGATCAAGAACATGGAAAGATCTCTATCTGGTTGTCCTGTTCGAGAAGGACAAAAAGTCACCTTCCTGCCTACATGATGGAAGGGACCAGCTAAGTTTTGTGTGCTGGCACCAAAAGGCTGCTAGAAGCTACGGCGCAGCCATGGATTGGGAGTGCTTTAAGACGTACTTCTATGAGAAGTATTTCCAGAAGTCCGTGAAGAACGCCAAGGACATTGAGTTCATCCAGTTGGTCCAAGGTGGAATGTCTACGCCCGTACACGGCAAAATTTGAAGAGTTGATCAAGTTCTCAGGAGTTTCCAAGGGAACCCGATGAGGTATGGAAGTGTGTTAAGTTCGAGGCCGGTCTGAGGGCGAACTTAACTCCTGTGGCACACATGGAGATTAGGGACTTCAGACCCTAGTCAACAAGTGCAAATCATGGAAGAAGGACAAGAAGATGAGTGCCGCAAGGGTGGGTCGTCCCAGGTGATTGGGACCTAGAGCCCAGAAGTTCAAGCCATCAAATCAGACTCAAATGAGGAACCACTACCATCCCTACCAATCCAATCAGTTCAAGCAACAACAACAACATCATCAACCACAACAACAAAGAGGACCCAACAATCAACCATCTCGGCAACACCCGGCCGGGTTCAAACCCCGCGGGGCGGGAACCGCAACCATCAACAAGGCGGAATGGGCGGTCCTCGCAATAACAACAACAACAATCAACAAGGAGGGCCCAATGGGAACAAGAACAAGGCACCAGAGAGCCCTGCTGCTTCCAGGATCCGCACAAGCTGAGTGCCCAGGGTGGAAAAGAATCATGGCGCCGTCCACTGCCTAGCCGGGGCAAGGAGTGTGTTTCAGATGTGGCAAGCTCGGCCACTAAAACTGCAAAAGTAATGGAGGGTGTCAAAGTCAGAATCCAAGGCAACACCAAGGACGAGTCTTACCCTCAACGAGGACGCACATGGATCCAACGACCTCATCGAAGGTAAGTGCGAACTAAATGGTAGGACCTTTATTGCTATATGACTCTGGTGCTACTCATTCTTTTATCTCACATGCTAGTGTTGAGTCTCTAAATTTGCAAGTTAAGCTTCCTTTTGATCTCGTTTTCTACTCCTACCAACCGTCCTGTACATACATGTCACTGTTGTCTAAATTGCCATCTTCCGTTTGAAAATAGATCTTTTGTCATAGATTTAATTTGTTTACCCTTGAAAGACATAGGCGTAATCCTTGGCATGGATTGGCTTCACGCTAACCATGTGTTGTTACAGGCTGTCATACCAAATCTGTTTTATTTCGTCATCCCTAGCAAGACTAGTCAAACCTTGAAACTTTATGTGAATGTCGTAGATGTCTTTCTGTAGTGGGGAGAAAACTAAGGGATATGTCCTTCTAGGTCACAAGGGTAGACTTTGAGCAGAACATAGATGACATTCCTGTGGTAAGGAAACCCCAAGATATTTCCAATGAGTACCCGAGTTCCTCCCGAGAGAGAGGTGGAGTTCTCCATCGAGTTGGTCAAAACGGGACCTATCTCGATAGCCCCGTATAGGATGTCACCCTTGGAGTTGAAGGAATTGAAAACCCGATGGAAGAGTTGTTAGAGAGTTTGTAGGGACCTAGTGCCTCACCGTGGGAGCCCGGATTTGTTTGTTAAGAAAAAGGATGGGAGCATGAGATTATGTATAGATTATAGGCAATTGAATCGTGTGACGTGAAAATAAATACCCTTTGCCTAGGATTGATGATCTTATGGACAGGTTGAAGGAGCGGTGGTATTCTCCAAGATTGATTTGAGGTCGGATACCACCAAATTAAAGTAATGAGGATATACCTAAAACCGCTTTTAGGACACGGTACGGACACTTGAGTTCGCCGTGATGTCCTTTGGACTGACAAATGCACCCGCCGTGTTTATGGACTATATGAATAGGATCTTTAGACCCTATTTAGATAAGTTCGTGGTTGTTTCATAGATGACATACTCATCTCTCTCAAAGAAACTCACGAGGAGCATGAAGGTCACCTGAAGTTGGTTTTAGAGGTGTTGAAAGAGAAGAAGTTGTATGCTAAGCTCTCTAAGTGTGAATTCTGGTTGGAGGAAGTGAAGTTTTTGGGACATGTAGTATCAAAAGGGGGTATAGCTGTGACCCTAGTAAGATAGAAGCTGTAATGAATTGGGATAGACAGACCAGATATTCAGGAATACGGAGCTTTGGGTTGCAGGGTATTACCGTAGGTTTATCAAGGGTTTTTCCAATTGCTCTTCCCCTAACCAAGCTAACTAGGAAGAACACCCGTTTTCATGGAATCCGATTGTGAAAAGAGCTTCCTAGAGTTAAAGGAAAGGTTGACCTCGACCCAGTTTTGGTTTCCAAACCCAATGTACCCTTCGAGGTATATTGTGATGCTTGGGAAAAGGTAGGATGTGTATTTGATGCAAAATAGGCAAGTGGTAGCCTATGCGTCTAGACAACTCAAGCCTCATGAGGTTAATTACCCTACCCATGACCTAGAGTTAGCCGCCATAGTGTTTGCCTTGAAAATATGGAGGCATCACTTGTAGGAGTGAGGTTTGAAGTTTTCTCAAATCATAAGAGTCTTAAGCATCTCTTGATCAAAAAGAGCTAAACATGAGGCAAAGAAGGTGGATGGAGTTTCTAAAGGACTATGATTTCGGCCTAAGTTACCACCAGGCAAAGCCAATGTGGTTGCCGAATGCCTTGAGTCGAAAATCATTACGCTTATCCCACATGATGGTCAAGGAAGTTGAGCTCATAGAGAAGTTTAGGGACATGAATTTGGGGATGTCAATAACAGAAAAGAGTGTAAAGATGTGTCATCTTACAAGTAACAAGTGGGTTTAAACAAAGGGTGATGATGGCACAAGTAGAAAATGAGGAGTTTAGGGAGACTCTTGAGGCGGTTAAGGCTGAAAGCTAAGGGTTTTGAGCAAGGGAAGGAGATGGATTGTGGAGGTTTGAAGGGCGGATGTGTGTACCGCAAGATGGTGACCTAGGAGAGTATCTTGGAGGAGGCCATAAAAGCCACTTCACCATCCATCCTGGTGCCACCAAGATGTCAAGGATTTAAAGAAGATGTTTTGGTGGCCAATTGAAAGGACGTAGTAGCCTGGGTTAGTAGGTGCTTGGTCTGTCAAAAGGTGAAGAGACACAGAAGCCTTCAAATGTTGCAACCTTTGCCTACCCCGAATGGAAGTGGGATAGTATGTCTATGGATTTTGTGACCAAGCCTACCCGAACCCAAGCCGCCATGACGCTATATGGGTAATAGTGGACAGGTTAACCAAGTCGGCCCATTTCCTACCCATCAAGTTAACCTTTTCCCTAGATAAGTTGGCCCGTTGTACATCCAAGAGATAGTAAGGTTACACGGAGTCCATCGACGATAATTCGGGACGAGATTCCGCGGTTTACGTCGCGTTTTGGGAAGCCTTTCAAAAGGCGTTTGGTTCTAAGTTGTGCTTAAGCACGGCTACACCCCGAACAGATGGACAATCGGAAAGAACTATCCAAACATTGGAGGATATGCTAAGGGCATGTGTTTTGGATAAAAAAGGGAGTTGGGATAAGTCCTGCCGCTGCATAAGAGTTCGCGTATAACAAAGGTATCATGCGAGTACTCGATATGGCACCGTACGAGGCCTTGTATGGAAGGAAGTGTCAGTCGCCTTTGTGTTGGCATGATCTCGGAGAACAAAGCATTTTGGAGGATATCATAAGGGAAACCACAGAGCAAATAAAAATGATCAAGGATAGAATCTTGACTGCTGCAAAGCGACAAAAGAGCTATGCGGACAAGCGCGAAAGCCGTTAGAATTCCAAGAAGGTGAGCATGTTTTCTTGAGAATAACTCCCACTCCAGGAATAGGTAGAGCCATGAAAATCAAGAAATTGAGTCCCGATTTCTCGGACCTTTTGAAATCCTTCGAGAAACGGACAAGTCGCTGCAAATAGCCCTACCTCCAAAAATCTCAAATCTTCATGACGTCTTCACGTCTCCAAGCTGAGAATATCAGATCCGACCCTAGCCATGTGTTAGAGCCAGAGCATGTAGGGTAAGGAGGAGGACCTAATTTGACCTCCCACCAGACGAGGATCGTGGAGTGGTGTCAGCAGTTGAGGAGTAGTCCGTTCCTTTGGTGAAAGTCGCGTGGGGACGAGACAAGGGAGGAATACACATGGGAGTTGGAATTAGAGAATGCGGATGAAGTATCAGGAGCTTTCTAAGGTAACGATTTAAAAGACGAAATTCTTTTTAAGGAGGGGAGTAATGTAACGCCCAGAATTTCTCCTGTTAAAGTACAAATGACCGAAATGCCCTGAGGTCATTCAAAATTAAAGGGGCAGTTGCCAGGCAACCCTCAATGGGTAAACTCGATGTTTGAAGGGGATTATGTATTATGAATGATATCTCAGAGGAGGAAACCTCGTTTTCTAAACTTCGGCTCAAAATGACCAAAATACCCTCCTATGTCTACACGGGTAAAAGATGCCGTTTAGACAGAACTCCAGGAAGTTTAGAATGATGTTTATGAGCAACGTTTGATGTTTAGTAAACCCAAAAGATGGAGTTTTAGTGTAAAATTACCATTTTGCCCTAAACGTGTCCAGTGCGCCTAATGAAGCAATTAAGCAAACCTAAGCAATATTAGGCTCTAATCGAAGATTAATTTATTTGATAATTAATCTAGAGTCAAAATGATTTATTAAGGTTAATTAGAACCTAAGATTGCTTAGATAAACTCTAAGGTATTCTTTAAATTCAAGATTTCTAGTCATGGAATCTTGAATAGTGTTTTCTCTCTCTTCCTTAAATTAAGGAATTGAGCCATACCTCATTTGACCAAAAGAATTATTTTAAATTACTAATCTAATGAGATCACCCTCCTAATCAAGTCTTGAACCACCTCAATTAACCATTTTCTCACCTAAACGCTTGCTACAAACTCCTAATCAAAAAGCCTAATCATAGAAACACTTAAACACATCCTTAAACCACAATTACATGAACAAAAATCCCCTCCCCTTCGGCTGATGAGGAGGCCGAAAATCTGTCCCAAAATGGTGCCACATGTTGAGTTGTGATGCTCCAAGCCCATGCTTTAGGCCATACCTTGCCCATGCTCCAACCATGCTTGCCATGCCTAAGCCCATACCTTTGTAAGAGATATTTCCTCCTCCTTCCTCTCCAAAATGGCGCGCTCCCTCCCTTGGAAGCCTCAATGTTGAAAATTCCTATAAATACCAAGCCTTGATGAACCTTGTCACACTTTGGCTCACTTGGTAAGTTCACACTTCTTGCAAATTCTCTCATTCCTCTCAAATTCCCTCAACTTGGCTGATTTCTTCCTCAAGACTCCAAAAGGATTTCCTTCTCCTTCCATCTAGAAAACAAAGCTTTCTACATCTCTTCAAGACTTCTTAAGGTAGGGGTTAAGTTTTGATGATTTTTGTTTGTGTTCTTCAAGAAACTAGTTTTTCTCTTGGTTTTCAAACTCCTTTTCTTCCTTCTTCTTCGGAGCCAGAGGCCTTCTTAAAAAGAATGTGAGCTTGATGATGAGGTTTCAAGATAATGATTTGTTGTTGTCATGTGAGAAACCTCTAAAGCTTGAAACAACTTGGTCTTGGACCATACATGCTTGGATTTCCTTTCTTTCTTGGCTTAACTTTTTGTTTTTCCTTTTCTTCTTTCTTCTTAAGGATTTTTAGTTTTTCTTCTATGGATTTGAACAAAGTTTGTAAAATATGTCTAGTAGATCACAAAAGTTTTGTTAAGAAAGTTAATCTCATGATTTCAAAGAGCTCTAAGCTTACCCTTGCCAACCTTAAAGTTGGTCGGCGTTTCTAAGAATTTTACTTAGATTGAAGCCTATGAGCAATAAAATAAAGAATATGACTTAGTTCTTGTAGTTTTGTTTAGACAAAGTGATGAACTTTGGTCCATTTCCTTAAGCTTGATGGTGAGTTCAAACCTTAAGATTTCTCTTGAAGTCTAGGTGCTAAGAACTCTAAAGCTTGCCTTATGATGCATAATGGGTTGAGGTTTATGTTCCTCTAAAAGTCTTGCAAGAGCTCTAGCTAAGACAAAAACAAGTGCATTCATGTTTAAATTTATGTCTTGCATCTCATGTTTATTTTGATGTTATCACTAATTTCACAAGAGTAAATGAATGAACTTGCATTACCATATTTAAATTCCAAGCTTGCATTTCATGTTTATATTTCAAGTCATCACTTAATCCTTAAAGATAATAATGAAGTTGCATCTCATATTTATTTTATGCTCTCACTTTACTTTCTAATGAAGAGTAAAATAAAGTGCATGGCATGTTTAAGATTTTGTCATCACCTAAACACTCTAGAGCTCAAAGACTTGCCCTATATCCTAAAAAGGAAACTCCATTCAAAAAGAAATGGATGAGTTTTGGTATGAACCAACAATGGTTTGATTTTGTAAAATACATGAATGATTTTCAAGGAAATGTTGGAAAATTGTTTTATGAGGTCTAAGAGGTTTAAAATAGTTTGGAATGTGTCAAAATCATGTTTTCTCAATTTTCGAAGGTTTCATAATCGACACCAATGTAATTGTGAACCAAATTACAAAGAAGGACTTTTGGTCTTGGTAATCGATTACCGAGGTAGTGTAATCGATTACTGCGGCTTTTATGCCAAACCTCTTGGAAATGTAATGATTACTTATAATGTAATCGATTACCAAATGTTCTTTACTCTTCAGAAACGATTAACCCTAAGTAATCGATTACCGTCGTATGTAATCGATTACCCTATGTCTTTACTTTTTGGAAGCGGGTTTAACCCTACGTAATCGATTACCATTATGTGTAATCGATTACCCAATTGTTGAAAACCCAGAATGAATTGAGCTCCTGGTAATCGATTACTAGGAACATGTAATGAATTACAAACACCTTTTGTTCAGAAACATTCCAAGAGAAAACTAGCAACTTATATGCATTTCAACCCAAGAGATTATGTGATCTTATGGGTTCATGATTTGGTTCTATGTTTGGCTCCTGTATAAATGCTTTCTAAGGTGTTAAATGTGTAAAATTATGTTGAGTGAAGCAAGGATCGATTTAGAGAAGCTAGTAAAGAATAAGTAACTAAAAAGGGACTTGAATGAGAATTCTAGAACACCTTAATACAAAAAGTGCAAATTCTGTTTAGAATGGTTAATTAGGGATAAATGATTCATAATTAGTAAGACATGTACAAGAATCCCTTCATAAATGATTAGGTGCTAATTTCTAAGCATAAGATGATGATAAGAGACCTAAGTGGTTTATAACTTAGAGAACATGCCTAGGAATCCCTCATAATTGATCTAAGAATTAATTATGGAATTTTAGGCAAGATGGATCTTAAAAGGGTCGCGAATAAAGATTCAAGCCCCTTAGTAACGATATATATATTTCTGCCCTTTTGTGTTGAGTGTAGTGGAATCTTGGTGAGTTCAAACTTTAGAGGAAAAAGTTTAAGTGCCAACCCCTTGAGGGTAATAATAATGCAAATACAAGTTTAAAGCCCGAAAGGGGCAAAGCATAAAATCCTAGATAGGTGGACGAAGATATGATTATGATGATGAACCTCGTGCACACGTATGATGATGTGATTATGTTAGTTCCTTGAGCATGAAACTTTATATGCATAATTTGATGAATTGTTGTGTTTGAAATGCATAATGTTTCAAAGATATGAATGAAATTGAGAAATATGCTCATGTGAACTAGAAAGTTATGGCAATGAGAAAGTTCCATGAAAATGATGCATGTGACTGAAATTATGTGGCATGACTCAAATTTGAGGAAATTCGGAGAGTAGCTGTTATGCCGCGAATTTCCGGTAAATTAGAGGACAAAAAGAAAGTTTTTGAGAAATATGAAGTTTAAAGTTATACGAGAGCGCATTT
Organism: Dalbergia oliveri; assembly: GCA_030441495.1. NCBI lineage: Eukaryota > Viridiplantae > Streptophyta > Magnoliopsida > Fabales > Fabaceae > Dalbergia > Dalbergia oliveri. The sequence continues at coordinate 13,093 of JAMLFY010000996.1, forward strand.
CTCCTACTCAGAATGAGAAGAAGTAAACAGGATGGGGGTATGGACCGAACCATCCAAAGCGGACAAAGTTAGAGCCCAGCACCAGTCGATGCGTTTAAAGAAGGAGAAAGTCCCATGATGGGTGATCCTTAGGCCCACTACCCGTACTCTAGGAGTCGGGATTATGATATTTATGATTCGCTTATCAAGAGGATAAGTAAGAACTAGTGACGACTAGTTAAGGTATGAGCTCATAGCCTAGTTTAAGGGTGCGGTTACTATATTATTGGTGACACAAGTATGAGAAAAGGAAAGATGTTCAAAGAAAAGTTTCATGCCACACAATGTTGTTTGAATTATTGTTTGATTCACCTAAAGTGCTACCATGCATCCATGAAACATTATGTTGCATACATGCATTAAGAATCATTATAAAAGACATGGACCTTGGACAACGACCTTTGTGAAAACCTCATAATGAACCTATGCATGCTCAACATTTTCATAATAAACCCAAGGTTCTGGGGACGTAAACGATGGCACTAGGATAGAGGACTTCCTCCTGAGATTCTTTAGTAAGATTCTCACCCACTCTCTCTGTTTCTTCCGTTACGTCTTCAATATCGATGGCGTCGTTCGTGATTTTCATTGACCCGCCTACATGGGAGGTGCACTATGACCCAGAGCATCAAGTCCTACCACTTCAAGGGTCATTGCGAGGTGCGCGTTTTTGCATATGTGGGACGCCCTTTTGCTTCCCGTCTCCAGCTATCACTCGATCCGACTTCACCCTTTGGCGACGACCTGATCTTCGAGAGGACACGACCAGAATGAGCGCGACCCGTCGTCCGACCTTCCTCGTCGGAGGTACAGGGATATCAGGTATGTTCCCGTACTCGATCGAGGCTGATCCTCGGAGGGATCTTCCCTCGTTCCCTATGGGTCACGGAGAGGTGGTGAGAACGGTCACCCGCCGAGGCATGCGAGGCGCGTTCGCCAGCCGGAGAAGGCGACCACGACGCGGAGGCCACTGCCTCGATTCCCATGCCTGATCTCCCTTCGTTGGGCTCATTCGAGGAGCTTCGTCGTCAGCTACATCCCCGCAGAGGACCGCCACAGGATTAGGCTGGTGGGAGGGTAGTGATATTGGGTGTTTATCTTTTGGGATTATTACCATGTATTTGTCTTTATGTTTCCCATTCACTGCAAGCTCTGTTTTACTGGTACGGGTAAGACTTTATGTTCTGTTATATTTCTATTGTGAATACTAAACTATATTATCTAAAGTAATGAGGAATGATGTTTATGATGGATGTGTTCTTTAATGTTTATATTCTGTATGTTTTATTTATTCTTCGCTCACGTTGTTTATGTTACGCGCAAAGGCTCGCACTTTGGTTTATATAAATCATTTCAAAAAAAAAATTTACCCGTATTTTCGCTAAGTATTTTATAAATGAATTTAAAGAGAAGTAATAACTAATAATTAGTCTTGATACGTCCTTCATATGAGGTTAAATATTAGGTGTTACAACTTTGATTACAGTGGTTGGTCTTTCTGATTTGAGCAGAACTTCCACACCTTACTCAGGATCTACCGAGCAATTCCTTTCTTAGATACTACATGCCTAAAATTTCACCTCATCCAACAGAATTAGCACTTAGAAAGCTTGGCATATAGTTTCTTTTCCTTAGGATTTCCAATACTATAGTCAGGTGGCGTTCATGCTCCTCGTGGGTCTTGAGTAAATGAGAATGCATCTAAAGACAACACAGTAAATATAAAATAAGGTCTAAAGATCCTATTCATGTAATCCATAAAAATCCGGAGCATTGGTTAATCCAAAGGACATTTCCTCCAAAAACTCTGAAATGGCCGTATGGATTTGGAAACCAATTTTGGTATATATTCATCTCTCACCCTAATTCTGGTGGTAACCTGACCTCAAATCAATCTTGAGAAACACTTTGCCCTTTACTTTCCATCAAGTCATCTATCCTAGGCAAAGGGTATTTGTTCTTCACTGTCACTTTATTCAATTGCCTATAGTCAACACACATCCTCATACTCCCATCCTTTTTCTTCACAAACAACAGGGGCTCCCAAGGTGATGCACTAGGTCTAACAAACTTTTCTCCAATAAATCCTCCACTGAGCTTGACTAGATGAATGGGGACATCCTGTATGGGGCTATGGATATGGGACCTACACGGAAGCAATTCTATGGAAAACTATCTCTCTCTTGGGGGAAACTCTGTATCTTCTCTGGAAATCTTGGGATAATTTCTTACTAGGTATCTCATCGATACTTTGCTCAAAGTTATACATACTGGGCTAAGAAATATAACCTTTACTCTCACCCTTACCAGTCTTCTATAGCATGTAAAGACTTATGGGTTTCTTAGGTCTAATGAAAACAAAGAAGTAATGGTTTTCTCATGGCAGTTTGACGTACACGGTTGGCTTCAAGCCAATCCATGCAAGTACATCTAAACCTTGCATGGGTAAGCAAATGAGATCTAAAACAAATGATCTATTCTCAATAACAAAATGGCAATCTAAACAACATTTACAAGTCCTGACAGGTTTTCCGGTAGGGGTAGAAACAATAAGGTCAAAAGGAAGCTCAGTTATATGCAAGTTAAGGGTTTTAACACACGGTGGGAGATAAAAGAATGGAAGGCGCAGAATCATCCAGTACAATTAAGTTTCTACCATACATATTACACTTACCTTCCACGAGATTTCGTGACTTTGTCGTTTCTTTAGCATTAACGTGAATACCCTTCCTTGGTATTCTGGCTTGGGATTGGGGGTTGGCGGGTTCCTTTGTGCATTCTGGGAGTAATGACCTGGTTTTCACAATTAGCACCGTTTGTTAGGGCTCGACATGGCATGCTCCCATGATTCTTGCCGCACTTGGGACATTCCATGGATGGCACGGTTCGTGGAATGCCTGGACCTCTTTGTGGTGCATTCCCTTTATTGTTATTATTGTTGTTGTTGCGATTGTTGGGATTATTATAGCGGTTGTTGTTGTTGTTCGGTCTTCCTTGATGAAAGTTCCCTTGTGGCACTTGTGATCTTGATTGATGTGGAAATGGAGGTCGATTTTGCCTCTGACTGTTGACCTTGAGGTGTAAGCTTTTTAATGATATTCTAGAGACTTTGAAGTACCAAGCTTCTCTACCCTTCTTCAATGATGCGGCATTTGTTGACTAAGGTAAAGAATCCTAATTTCCAAGTGCGCGCTGCCACATTAAGTTCTCCTTTAACCCGACTGATATTAATGCATTTCCAATACTCATCAGGGTTACCTTGGTACATCCTTGAGAACTTAATGAGTTCCTCAAATCTGCAGGTATCCTGAGCCACATTCATATTCCCCTGGACAAGTTGCATGAATTCAATGTCCTTAGCATTTCTAAGGACTAGGAAAGTACTTCTCGTAAAAATGGACCTTGAATAATTCCCATCAATGTCCACTTCGGTTGTCTCAGGAGTCTTCGAACACGTCCACCAAAGGGCATACCCTCAAGCATGTGGGTGGCAAAAGTGACCTTCTACTCCTGGAACATGGAACTAGGCAAAGACCTTCTCAATATTCCGAATCCATTCATTCTGCTACATTAGGATTAGGGGTCCCTTGAAGGGTGGATTCGCCTTACGAAATTCCCAAACGAGCATGTTCGGGAATTTCATGTCCTTGATTTATATTAGCTTGACGATTCTGTAATCCGTTCCATCATCATTCTCTTCTTCATGGTCCTTGTCATAAAGTGCTTCAGCGGTCTCATTATCTTGGTTATTCTGGCGCTCCTAGTCTGTGTCGTCGTGCCATTGGTCCCTATACACACAAAACGCAACACTGAGTGATCAAGCCCAATATTCCATGCAAAGTGAGCAAGTTACCATGGCACTTTCAACATCCAAGTAGTCATGTATTCTAATCCTCAAGCTCATCCTAATGATAAACATCTACACATGACATTACTAACGTATTATGCTTTAGAAGCATCATTCGGTCCAATCCTCAAGCTAGTAGAAACCGCCTCTCAAATACCAAAATGTAACACCCTAATAATTAACCCGATACACCTACGGTTATCTGATTAATTACTAGACTTTACTCTTTGCTTCAGTTCCTTAATCATGCTTTGAAAATACTTAGTGAAATTACGAGCCATTTTTTTAAACATAATTGAAAACGTGAGCGCGCTTAACGTGAATGATTTAGCAAAATTTAAAAGACACATAGGAATTACAAACATCACATCATAATATATTGGCTCAATCATAGGCATCCATAATTACATATCATATAGATATTTTGCCTACCAGATTTGGAGCTAAGTGTAGGCAATCTAATAAAACATAAATAATATATGGATGGAAGGACATCATTAATGGCACCTAGTAATAACATCAGGGATAGGGATAGATATCTGAAATATACAAGTGAAACTCAGGATTCAAGTTAACTCCCGATCAAGCCTCAAACGTGATTCACGACGCTTCCTTCTATTTCTGAAGACGAGATGGAAAGAAAAATAGAGGGAGTGAGAATTATAAAAAGAATCTCAGTAGGGTACTCACCTCATGATGCATTGTGTCATCATCATCGTCCCAGAACCTGGGTTATTATGAAATAGTGAGCATGCTAAGATTGATTTATTAAGTTCGAAAATATACTTCCAGAGGTTCGTCGTTTTAATCATGCGTCTTATAATGCATCATAAACTTAGCATGTCATGTTTATAATGAACTTTTCCTTTCATATATAATAACATAGTTATGCATAAAATCACATCATATTCCTCATCATCATTTCATAATACTATGCATCGCAGAATATTATATTTCTCATCATTCATACTCATAAATACTATGCATCAGAACATCATATTCACATAATGCATTTACTTAGTTTCTTAGGTGACTTAAAGTTACTTTCATCATCTTTCCTGGGCCACCCTATCTTCACCCTTTGGGAGTAATCTAGGTTATGAGCTCATACCTTGTGTCACCAACACATCTTATCCCTTTGATAAGTAAAAATTCCGTCTCTACCCTTTGAGAGAACGAGCTAGGGGCAAGAATCACCTTTCACCGCCTATAGTTTGACGTCCAAAGGATCATTTTCTCATATATTTTGAGTCACCTTTAAGTCTTTGCATGTTATATCATAATACAATTCTTCATTCATAATCATCATAACATTTCTCATTTATAGTCTTATAGGAATAATATATACCAACTGTAATCATGCATCTTGGGAGATTCAGGAAAGAGAGGTGGGTCACAATGGACTTAAATCCAAATCTATCCCTACCTAATCTGATTTGAAGGAAAGGAAAGAACTTGGTTTCCTTGAGTGAAATGAAAGAAAATATTCTTGAAAACTTGAAGAAAGAATTCAGCCAAGAGGAGGAGGAAATGAGAGCTTTTGGTGCTCCTAAAACTAGAATTTGTGTAAGTTATGAACTAAGCATCTAAACTATCTCAACATGCCTATTTATAGAGATTTTGCAGCTCATAAATGGACAAAGGAAGGAAAGAAATCTGACCAAAAATTAGAGAAAAAAATAAGGAAGAAAAATCATTTTGTTTGGTGGCTTAAAACATGGAATCATGTTTCCATGTTTTCATGATTCTTTGTTTCATTCTTTGGATTTTTGTGTAATAATTTTCTGACTTATTACTCAATAATTTCGTGCATTACAGCCTTGTGGAAGAGGATTTTGTGTGTTCCATGTATTTTTTAGGTGTAGGCAAGGTATTCATGCAATTTAAGAATTACGGTTAAGGGTTTAAGTGAATTACTAAGCAATTTGGGTGTTTTAAGCAATTTTAGGTTCTAATCAATCTAAATAAATAATTTTGACTCTAGATTAGTAATTAGAATTTAATAAGCTTTAATTTGAGCCTAATATTGCTTAGGTTTAATTTGACAAATCAAAAATCAAAATTTGTAAAACTCCACAAGAAGAGGGGGCAAAACGGTCATTTTACTTAAAAATTGCCGAGACCACCCGAGCTTAACCAATGG
>JAMLFY010000997.1:0-19113 GCA_030441495.1 Dalbergia oliveri
ATTTGTTACTTGCATTCTGCAACCATCGATCATATCCATCCGGTCACATGTGCTGGGTAGAATAAGGGAAAGTGGAATTGGGTGGTATAGGCATGGCATAGACTCTCTAGAGCACTAGAATACAAAGTCATGCTGTTGAACTGGGTCATCTAATGCTATAGCCGAAGGTTTAACCACTTACCCTTAGAGTATACAAGGGAAACACCATGAAAATTGAAAAGAAAGTAAGTCGTATATAGGAAACACAGACAAATCCGACGCCTGCAAAGTGTTTATGTTATTGATTCTTCTTAAGTCTTTTCTATTTGACATTTCACTCAAGATATATATGAGTGGTAGGGTCTTCACCTCTCTGGAGGTAGGAGAAGGACTTAACAGATGAATTGTTGGTGCTTGTAGACCACTCATACAGAAACCAAGGGGCGCATTTTTCCATATATTGTTTATAATATGTTTTAGTGTATAATAGAATTTTATTTTGATCCAATGATATGTAGAAAACTTTTATATTATTATTTCATCAAATTAACTCTTCTAGTTGCATGACTTTTTAAAGTAATAGGAGGGAGAATCAATTATATTTACAGTTATATAGTTGTGTAAAATTATTTTATACCGTAAGTATTTTAAAATTAAATTTGTGTAAAATGTTGCACGGGAACTTAATTATGTATAGTGGTTCTTTCACTATATTTTGACAGTAAAAGTTTATCTTTTTGAAATAAATATTTCAATAGAAAGACATGAGGCCATAAAGGGTGTTCTTGGTTGTAAAAAAAAAAAAGAAACAAGGAACAAATTTTTGTCACGGGAAAAGAAAAGGTTGATATGATTATAACTGATAAGCATTGATACTCTGTTTCATGCTATGTGGTGCACACTGTATAAATTATAATGCATACACCATCAATGTGGGTTTCCCCACCAATCCTCAAATTAAGGGAAAAAGGTCATGAACAAATCAATTGGTGCTAGAAACAGAAAACAGAACCGAGTGAACAAAAAGTTCAGGGTGCCAATTATCAGGGAGGGGAAAAGTTTTTTCCTTCATGATTTTGAAGGGTTATTGCTCAATCAACATGCTTGTTTGTGCTATAGCTGTGTAACGTAAAAGGATAGCTAAACCTTTTACCGTCCATGCAAATCATCATCACTTCAGCTACACCTCCTCTATCTCTCTCTTCTGATTAAATAATTGAAATTGAAAGTTTAAACATCGATTTCAAGGTAAAATGGTTAAATCTTATCGGAGTGGTTTATATTGTTTAGTCCTTCGGTTTGCTAACAAGTGTTCATTGTTGAATTTAATCACAAACTAGAAGCAAGGTTCACCATTACGGGTCCACTTAATTGGTTGGGTTTGGGGCCAGTAACTTCCCAACCTTGAATTGAAGGCATAATTCTGGAGTAGTAGTTAAGGATAGTAATAATGATAATCCTTTGAATGCTGTGCCCAATCTCCATCAACTTATGTCACAAAAAATTATTGTTTGATAAATGAAAATTGTTTTTCTTTTAATTACTTTTCTCCAGAACTGTGAATGAGACAATGTGTGTGTTTATTTGCAATTATTTTGGCTAATGATTACTTTTTTTTGCTAAAAAAATTACTTTTGTATATTTAGATTATTTTAAAAAAAATCAAAATAATCAAAATTTTAAAAAATCAATTTTCAGATTTTTTTTGTATAAGTTGAAATTATTAACTTCTAAAAAAAAATTAATTTTCAACTTTTTCAATTATATATAAAATTTAACTTTCATAATCATTTTTTTTTAAATTAAAAAAAAACTCATCCAATAGCATATTCAAAAGTCAATGATTTTACTGTGCCACTCTTACCTCCGAAGCAAAGTCCGAATTACTAACCGTTACCGGGGGGCATCCTAATTCCTCGTGACACAAATGGTATCACTATGTGGGGAGAGAAGAAACATGCATCATCATAATCATAACTACATTATTATGTGTTTTCCACCCAAAGAAAGAAGAGTGTGCGTTTTAAAATGAATATACATAGAATGGTAAAGGCTCGTAAAAGGAAAAAGAGAGAGATACGTTACGACTCACTTTTTGGTGGATTTTGGATTTCCAATTGGATGGATGAACTGAATGATGTCCATAATTCAAAATACTAGCTTCCTAACCCCAAGGACCAGATTCTGCATTCCAGAGTTGTTATTCCCTCGAGATTCCTCTTCACAATTGGACAAGTTAACTAGGAGAATTTATTACAATGTATATAAAAAAAAAACTCCACATTCAAGCTTATCAGATATGACCAGATATTAAGCGAGCGGTTCTTTCAGTTTTTCTTCACAAAAAGAATAAGTTTTTTTCAATTAAAAAATTAATTTAATTTTGGTTAATTAAAAGATAATAATTTTGATACATTGTTAGTATTAAAAAGTTTTATACAAACATCTAATTGTATTTGTTACATTAGCAAAAGTGTTTAACTTAATGGTTCATTATTTTAAAAGTTTAAAAAATAGAATCATCATATGATTATATAATAATATTAAAACTCTTTTTTATTGATAGTACATCAAAATATAATTATTCAAAAATTTACCTTTTATGGAAATTATTAATCTCAGCTTCTTTATTTAATTTTTGAGTAGAAATTGATATGATTCACTTCCATGAAAAAAAATTAACTTTTTTTAAATTGATCCGAATTCACCTTAAATTTAAACTATTGATTATGGCTTTCCAAGATATTGTGGTCAATGTCAATGCCATTTATGAAATCATTCATAGAAGAAGTTCTTCCACTTCAGCATATAAGATATGAAACAAATTCACTAGAATTGCACTGAGGGCATAATATACATGAAATTATAACTGCAAATCTCGTTATCATTAAAATTATGATGTTAAAAAAAAACATCAAATCAGTGTCCCACTCCCTTATTTGTATAACACAAAGTATTAAATGAGAATTGAGTCTCTCTCATAAATGTCACGCTAGCCCTTACCCAAACAAAAAAATAAATAAATTGTCATAGCTAGTAGCATGTAGTGACGTATAATCCCATAAATCTTTTGTTTTTATTTTTTTCATCCCGTCAAGACTTAAGAGCATTATTGAGCTAATTGCTAATGCTAGCTATGGAGGGTAGCAAATCATGAGGTCTGGAAAGTTTGTAACTAGTTAAATTTCTTAATCATCTAGTCAGAGATCTATTCTTAATGAAGGATGAGAGAGTTTCATGGTAAAAGATAAAACTCACATATATAAATTCTATATTTTGAGGGATTAGTCACTAATTTTGACAATAAATACCCTATATTTAAAAAAAAATACTATAAATGTAGCTTATCTTGTCCTTTCAATTCCATTTTATTTGTTGCAATAAATTATCACACATCTTGCTTAATTGACCGGTTTTTTTAAGATACCAGTTCGAAAACTAGTTTTGGTAACCTCTGGATGGATGGAGCCTTTTTTTTTTTTTCCTCTATATTAAAATAGAAAATATTATTTGTCCTCATTATGTGTGGGACATAATCCTGACTCACATTTTATCCACCATCAAATGAAGATATAAGTCATAGTTAAATGAGTTCACAGCTTATCAATAATTAATGGAACGTGTGGACATTGATATTCATACAAAATAGTACAAATAGCACAACTCGTTAAAATACCATTTCGAAAACTAGTTTTGGTAGCCTATGGGTGCAGGGAGCCTTTTTTCTTATAGGATTATAGCTTGAAGAGCTTGTTTTGGTAGCCCTATAGATTCTGCCATTGCCGTATAAATTGTGAAGATTACAATTACAGTCAAAGGCATCCCTAGCCCCCATCAAAGAACTTGCAGCCTTGAAGCAGACCTTCTTCGCCACTAGTTAAAGTCCACAATTGAGCCTCACAATGTAAAGACAAACAAGAATCATGATCGCTTCCTTAGCGATAAAGTGATAAGTGTCATGATTAAGAATAAAACAAATACGCTAAAGTAAAAATACAAAATTTTTTATGTACCCATAATGTCTCTAAATAGGCCATTCCTGTTGTTTGTCATGAATTTTTAATTTTTTTTTTTTACGAAGAAATCAAATAATATGTCATTTTTTTTATATCATCCGTCAAACTGTTTTGACTGTAAAGCTCAATGGGCCTATAAGTTTCTACTGCAGAATAAAGGTATATAATTAATATAATATAGTGGAATTGTTGAACAAATTAGGTTAATTAAATAAATTAAAAGTGGTCACTAATTTGTAAGAATTTCTTCACCTATTAATCTGATTCTGATGAAAGTTGGTCTAAAGCAGGTCTATGTTGTATGATTTTTGCATAATTGTATAGTTTTCTGCGGTCAGTGCCGTCTTAATCAAACCAGCATATCCGGCATAGCTAATACTTTACAATATATTCCGAATCACATAAACCACTATCTGTATAGACTAGCCTCTAATGTGTCCAACAATAACATCTTCGGGCCTAAAGTATTATTGATAAGTTGAAATACAGTTTGCTGAAATGAGTGTGAAAGAATAAGATATTTTTTCATTATAAAAAAAGTTTGATAGGAATCACAATAATCAAAATATGGACTCATTTGGGACTTATCAAGAGAGGCATAGACATAGGTGCAACCAGGAATTTTTGAGAAGAGAGTCAAATTAGTTAATATAGATAAAATAAAATAAAATAAATTATCATATGAAAAATATAAATAAGTCACTATAAAGTTTTTTATTTAAATTATTGATACATTAATGTTTGTTTTATCAAACATTCTCTCTTTTCTTTTAACAAATAAGTCAATAGACTCAACTGAAAAAAATGTGTATTAATAATATCATTTAACATCAAAATAGAGCATTATAAATAATTAATTAGTAAGTAACAATATCACTAAGTGAATAATTAAAAAAATTAATAAGAGAAAATCTTAAAAAATATATTTTAGAGCATTTATATATTTCATACTTCCATATCATATATGCGTTATATCAGAAAACGTTATTTGTTATATATACTTGTGTATAAAAATGACTAAATTTAAACAGAGGACCATAATACAAAGTATACATATAATTATACAATAAGTGCAGAGTGGGAGGGATTGTGGCACTCATTGGTCTCTCTTTCCCACGGCTCTAGGTATAGATACAAGGTTAATTGGATGGAAAGAAAAGAAATTAGAGACCTACTATTATTGTATTTATCTCTCTCTCTAAAAAGGTTATTTATCCAATATTCCATGAAACATCATATAATCCACTTCTTGTTTACTATTAAATAGGATGTGTATCATCCTTGAATGAGTTATACATCTTATCCAATAATATAAAAAATATTAATTGACATAATATTTTATGTAATATAAATATAAATAATATAACTCTTCTAAGTCACAAATGATTCCACATTTTGATTGAGTATATATATCATGGCTTGTTTCAAAAATCAAGTACCAATTCTCTACATAGTATTATTTTCTAAATCCAGAGAATACCGTTCCGTCCGAATTGAAAGGAATGAATATCATTCAATTTCTTTATTATAAGTTCAATTATATACATAGCTTGTTCGTTTTTGAAATAACAAAAACATTTTTGGTGCTTATTATTTCTTGTTGTCATTGTCATCTTTACTACTGTCATATACAAACCTTTAATTCCGTCGCTATTGTGGGGTCATTATTGCCGCAACTATTACACAATCGCAATCAAAATCGGTGCTATAGCCCATCTCACGAGTACCATTTTCGTCGCGGTCACAATCCATTGCTACCACTAGTGTCATTGTGAGTTACCACCACTAGCCATACATCATAATATTGAGTTGAGACTCCACTACCAACACTTCAATTGTAGATATATGCCACATTATTTTTTATCATTATTCACTATCATCATTTCTAACATTGCCAATTTCATCCAAAAAAAAAAATTCTAACATTGCCACCACCATATCATGTAAGGATGACGCTATTAATTTTTTTTTTCTTTGTTATTTGAATGGTAATTGGCCAACCAGGCACCATATACACGCACAGCAAGTTGAAGGCAAATGTAAAACTTGGAAAATTGAAATATTACAATTCGTTTTGCACTATTCTTTGCTAATGCGACCAATACACTTTTTAATATGTAATATATAATTAAAGAATGTAGATGCCCTTTTTAAGTTTTTAAATGTGGTCTCTTTAGCGTTATCTTATTGAAATGTCCAAATTTTGATTAGTTTTGAAGATATTTGCTGTTTATTTGACGAGAAAAAGCTCAAACTACCCAAAATGGAAGTAAGCAAAGTTCGTACAAGTAGATCAATATAGGAATATAGGAAAACAAGACCCAAAACCAAATTCAATTCTGATAACAAGAGTACACCACGAAAACAAAAATTGAAAGGGAAGCTCCACTAACCCCTAATAGAGCATCCCAAAATGGAGAGTATAATCGAAAAGATATTTGATGTGTTAACTTCATATTGCGGCAAATTTGTGACATGTCCTCCACAAGGTGACTTATATATGGTGTGAAGTGAAAAAAATAATTTCAACTTGAATGTTGTTCTGGGGAAAGAAGCAGTCGGGATTCACTCAGCAGAAACGGTTGGAAACAAAAGGAACAAGACCAACTGTTCTGATATTGAGGTACGTTAGCCATCTGGCCTCGGTCCAATAAAGTTTGATATGGAATTTTTCAGGCAAAATAAAGTGAACGTGCAGTGGTTTTTGGTTTTTTGGGTCAACTTACACACTCTGGCATGGAGGTGAAAAAGTTCACCAGTCCTTTTTGGGAATAAATCCAAACAAGTTTAATGGGCCTATAAAGAACGTAGAAAATATTTCCATTATATTCTTTCTTTTCAAAAACAATGGTGTCATGTTCTCAAGCAACTCTAGTGTACAAAATAAGCCCAAGTAAACATCTGCCAAAAATCAAGAGAGTTAAAACATATCCTGCGTATACATATTTGACATCCCTCGTTGAGCCCAAAAATAAATCCATAGATGTTGGCTAATAATCATCATTGACTATTGTATTCATATAATGCTAAATTATATAAAAAATAACAAGAACTTTATAACTATATTATATCGTAATGTGATAGACACAAAAAACACTGCAGCTAAAAAGTTATGATGTAAAATTGTAAGGATAAATGACACAAGAAATCAATGATATTGGACTCATAATTTATGTTTACAAATAAACATGGCAACCAAATAGTTTACTGAAAAAAGATTATGGGGAAGTGGTCAATTTCTACTTAAAACTCAAATCTCAAATACACTCAATACTCAAAGAAAATAATTCAAAAGAAGCTCAAGGTCTCATCTATTACCAAATGGTTGAAACAAGAATGAGACTTTGGTGATATTTAGGAGCCATGTAACCAGTTCTACATGTAGAACTTTTGGTGCATAATTTTGAAATATAAAGCATTTAATCTAGTTGCAGCATTTTTTGACAAACAATTTCACCAACACCATGTGTTTTAGTTTGATTGACCCGGTCAACCACATGGACTTGAGGTTATGTTTGGAAACATAAAAAAAAAGGGAGAGGCATGAAATGGAAGGGTCACTTTTAAGAAACTATTATTTATTGTTTGTAAGTTGTTTATGCATGGGAAGGGAATATGGTCTTTCAGGAACAAAGAAGCCCCTCCAGCCATCCAATACACTAAACTTATTAACCCCCCCAATTTGGGGGATGGAGTGACCAAAATTCCTACCAAACTCAGTTTATTTATTTTTCCACCCTCAGAGATTAGGTTAGTTATAGACTCAGTTAAAAAGATAAAATTGGAAAACCAAACTTAGTTGTCCTTCCATTTCATTCATTTATATTTTAACTCCAAAACAAGATTACCAAAACTCTCCTCCCTTCTCCTCCATCAAACTTTCAAACAAGGGTGTAGCAAACATATATCCATTCCATTTTTTCTTTTCTATTCTATACCATTATTAGCCACTTTTTGCCGTCACAAATAAATCTCCCAAAGACACCCTAATGCTCGTGGACTATGTTGAACTTTTGTCCGTGATGAAGTTGACAAACACAAAGCCAAGCCACTGTGGTAACAAATTAGCATTTATATTTATAGTAGTAGTATGTTGTGCGTACAATTTAAAACATCTGCAGTGAATACAAAATGATCTTTGGTTACTATTGCGATCTAAATAGCAGAGATTTCAAAACTTCGGTTGAAAAATTTGAAGAACTAACTAAGAAGCATGTATTATTGGAGAAAAAGAAAAAGATATATAGTTACTTCTAATACAGGGAAACAACCTATTTAAATAAGGAATAATGTTATGTAAACACCAAAATAGTGATACACCTACGGTTCCATCGTAGTTTTTATATGAAAAAAGACAAAATAGAGATATAAGTATAAAATATCACTGAAATAAAAAAAATCCACATTTGGTGCACCCATGGGCTTCCACCGAAGCAACTGCAGCATGTGCATTGCTTTTCTGCTGTGGTAAGATTGACATAAAGCCATCCATACAAATATTGAACACGTGAACAGACATTGCATCATGTGTGCTTATAAAGCAAAACCTATGCAAATCCCAGTTTTTGCGTCTCCGCAAGACATTCTCTCTGGCACCAAACTCTCCCTCACCCATGCCCATTTGATAATTGAAACCCCACGCATTATCTCTCTCATATCTCTTCTATTCCGCAAGCTCTTGGCTTCATAACCGTCGTATGCATATGCTTTATAAGGCAAAAAAAAACAAAACTGCAGCTCCTATTACAAAACAAACGTTCCTTTTAACCAACTACCTTTCCGCCCTGATGATCAAAGAAACCACAAATTAAGTTAAAAGCTTACTTATCAAGTTTTCATCAGTTTGTGTTTCTTGCAAGCCATGACAAACACAAATTAAAACCTCACATATTTGCCCATCTTTGCCTAATGCCCAAACTATATTAGAATCAATCCCCTTTCAACAAACCTATGCTGAGAAACTAACAAATTAAAGCTGATAAAAGCAAAACATAACAAAAAGGCACAGCTGAAAAGTAAAGTCCTATTATTAGGCCATGGATGATACCAAGATTACTCCCATGATGAACAAAAGCTACCACTCCTGCAGAACACTATGGAGGTGCCAGAAGCTGAGAGGAGCCTTGTTCAGAGAGCCATAAGCCAGACATTTCGGAGCACTGCCCATTTAGCAAATCTTCTGCCAACTGGCACTGTCCTTTCATTCCAACTTCTGTCACCAATCTTCACAAACCAAGGAACCTGTGACTCAGTGAACAGGTTCATGACTTGTTCACTTTTAGCCCTCTGTGGTGCCTCATGCTTCTTGCTGTGCTTCACTGACAGCTTCAGGGACAACAAGGGGAACATCTGTCATGGGTTTGCCACCTTCAGGGGCTTGTGGGTCGTTGATGGATCAACCACACTCCCACCTGAGGTTGACGCAAAGTACAGAGTAAGGTTCATTGATTTGGTGCATGCGGTGATGTCAGTTTTGGTGTTTGCAGCAATTGCACTGTTTGATCAGAACGTGGTGAATTGCTTCTTTCCTTCACCATCAAATGAGACTCAGGAGATCCTCACAGCGTTGCCTGTGGGCATTGGAGTCTTTTGCAGCATGCTTTTTGTTGCGTTTCCCACACAGAGACATGGAATTGGATTCCCACTTTCAACAAGTTAATAGTTTGTGTGAGGTGGTGTTAATGTTTAATTATGTTTGGTACCCGTTTCATGAATCTGATAGCTAGGGGAATGAATGAATACTCATGTTTGTGACAAATTATGTAAGAATTTCAATTAAATTTCGTTGTACTAAATGAAATTCAATTCAACTTCATTTAATCAAACTTATTTTTATCGACGGAGATATGAGGGGATCAGTCATCAGATTCAGTTCTTAACTGGGCAGCAGCTAAAACGAAAGGAACTTTCTATATAATGTCCAATCCCACAAAGATAAATAAATACACAGACTTTTCTATATAATGATTCTTGTATAAAGGCTCGTGTTCTAAATATCCAGCACTTCTTCCGCTAGTAGTTCAGAAGTTCCTAAGATTCAAGTATATTCTATTAAGTTTTTTGGCAATTGTAACAGATTCAGGATACAGAAATACCAATTCCGGGACTTGAATATAGTAAACCAGCATATGTTTTCTTCCTGCAGAGATAGGAGGCACCCTTAAGCTTATTTATCCTCTACAGAAAACTCGAGGTGTCATAGGCTTCAAGTTGTAGGAGGAAGTACAAAAAGCATATTAGCTTTCCATAAAAGAAGAATTTGCAAAAGTGAAAAACACTTTATTTGGGGACTGGGTTATCATTTTTTCTTTTAGAAAAATAGATATGATAATTTTTTGAAGAAACTTGAGTGGTGATGACCCCTTCAAAAACAAAAAAAAAACTCAGAGTATTGAAAAATAAATGATATTAACAAATCATACTAACAATATTATCACAACCTGTATTCCAAAGTAGATCCTTACAGGTAAGTATAGGGTAAACAAATCGTAAAAGCCATTTTTTTTATACCTTTTTGTAACAGAAGTAGATCCTTACAGGTAAGTATAGGGTAAACAAATCGCAAAAGCCATTTTTTTATACCTTTTTGTAACAGAACATCAACTTGAGGGATAGATATAGGTGTGTTTGTTTAACTTTTAAAGAATATTATGAAATTTAAATTTTATATATAATTGAAAAGTTTAAAATAAAACTTGTTCACAAGCTACGTTTTCTAACATCTAAAAAAACTGACTTAGTGAAAAATGAGTTTTTTTTTTTTTTTAAATCCAAATGCACCCTTAATCATGTTCCTGACACAATTCAAGCTGTTATTTATCTTGAAATGAAAGTTTATAATAACTTGTAAAAGGTCCAACACCATGCTTTTTGAATTGACATATCACATGTCTCACATATATCATAGTCTGCGTTTTCCATTGAGGGTATAAGGAGATTGGACCTATCCGACAAACCCGGTGGATTCAAACCAAAGCAATTAGACTGGTTTGGGTAATCAGTCAATTAGTTTGGATCCAACTAGGCTTACTATTAACAAAGTCACAAAACTCTCTTATTTTTGTGTTCCTATTTCATATTTTTATGAGTTGTTGATATCTCACTAATTGAAATTAGAATTGTTTCGATGTTGGAATTGTTTGAGTTGTGACATTGTGGTGTGATATTAAAAATGAGATTGTCTTTAGATTTATGTCTCATGTATGGTGTTTTTTTATTGGTGAATTTTTGGGTAGAAATTATAAAGGAAAAAATACTGTTAAATTCAATGATCCAAATTTGATAAGATAGGTATTAGATTATACACACACACAAAAAAAAAAAAAATAATTTAACCAATTAGAACCAAAGAAATATTGATTGATTTAGATTTATTTTTCCCAAATTCAATATAAACCAATCCGTTTACATCCTATTTTCTACTAGCCATGAAGTTAAATCTCACTGGGTCATTTGCAACTTTGCTTTTAGCCAACACAAAGGAAAACAATATATTTTACAAAGTACAAGAAGCTCTTCAATAGTGTTTGGAATGATCAAAATTAAGAAATAAATGGATTTGATTTGATTTTTAAATTAAATCTTATGTTTGAAATGATAAAATAAAATAGGAAATGAATTGATTTATAAATCCATTTTTATGTTTAAAATACAATAGATGTTTGAAATGATTAAAATATATAGGAAACCAATTGATTTGATTTATATGTAAGTTTTAAAATTAATTCATTTTCATTCAAATCCTATTAAAAAATCAAAGAATTTGAAAATTGAAAAGATGGAATTTAATGGAATCATAAGTCAATTCATTTCTCAATTTTTTTTTCAATTTCAAACAAATTCCTTCTTTTAATAGTGATTTTTTTTTTTGGGAGTTTTTAATAGTGTATTTGAAACGAGAAAAAGATGGAATTTGTTTGAAATTGAAAAAACATCTATTTTGGATCTGAATTGAGAAACATCTATTAAAAACACACTCTCAATTCTTATCTTGTAATGTTTGAAGCCTGCTTCTAATAAGAGTCTCTTGCAATCATTTATCTCTCTCCTTTCCATTGAGAACAATCAATAGCTATGTCAAGCAAAAGCTTTGCTTCAGTCAATTTCATGCTCATCTTGTTTTTCATTTATCACTATCAATGATGACCACTTTCCTTTAATTTCCCTTTGTCCGAAATAGCTTCTTTGCAATTTTTTGTGCATCTTTATGCAATCATCATCGCTCCAATAATATAAAACCCACTGCAAAAGCAAAAAACAAGTGAAAAATTATTAAATCTGTCGGTCACTTTATCAATCATTAACTATATCACCAAATGAACCTATAAAATGTTAAAATAAATAACAAATAATTAACATTTAATATAAATCAAAATCTTAAATAGTAATATATTAAAATCTTAAATAATAATATATAGATTTATAAAATTATATTTAAATAATTAATAAGACTATTATTTTATTTTTTATTTAATATTTATACATAATTAGAATTGTCTATAAACAAATGATAATATTATATATTAAAATAATTTAACATCTTATACAATGTTATACTAAACACTATATAAAGTATTATCCAATGAATAATTAATGTCATAAATTTTTATTTTATAAAAAATAAAAATTCAACTATATAAAGTATAAACTAAGTGTGTAATTGGATTAGTTATGGGATTAAATTTATTTCAATAATCTATTATAAATTTGGTCACTTTTCTATTTATATATAATGCTGATTATTATATATTAAATAATTTAGTCTTATAGCATACGTACCCAATGAATAATTAATGTCATAAATTTATATTTTCAACTATATAAAGTATAAACTGTGTGTAATTAGGATTAAATTATTTCAATATCTCATTATAAATTTAGTCAATACATCATTGTTTAATTTTACACTTGGATGCATTATCTTAGATAATTGCACATATGTGAGCGATCAATCAACCATCAACATGTCTTGACCTTAGATTGGGTTGATTCCCCTTAACCTAAAATTTAATTCCACAAAAAAAGTAATTTAAAGTAGTTGTTTTTTTTAATTGTATAAAAAAATTATGATAAATTACTAAAAATAATATGAAATTATTTGTTCACATTATATAACATTTAATACTTATGGTTGATTGAGAATGTCATATTCTAATCATCTTCTACATACAATTAAAAGTTTAAAAGTTTTTGAAAAAATGGATAATAAGCTGAAAATTGTAAACAATTTTACCTATAGATTACCAAACATACTGGATTATATTAAAAATATTTTTAACAAAAAAAATTTTAGAATATAATTAACGTATCCAAACATGTATTAAATCATATGGGAAAAAAATCCCATTTGGTGCATACTTCTCTTTTTCGAATTTTCCATGAATTTACAATTTGATATTGATGATTTTTTTTTTTTTTTTTGTGATATACATGTGAGGACAGAAGAAGAATTAGATACCTACCATCACCAATGGTCCCAATGCATAAGATACTCAAATTTTGCGCAATAGTTTGGGGCTCTATCTCGAGAAGACCAATAATCCGTGAATGAATTGTTTTTTTTTTTTTCATTTTTCCATTATTACTAGTAAATTAACACACTGTGTGCCTATCAATACATTTTTTCTTTTTATAATCTCTTTCAATTTTTTTAATTTATTTTATTTATTTTTATAACTTCTTTAACTCTCTATACATTAAAAATATTTTATGAAATAGAAATTTTGGACACCAAAAGGACTATTTTCTTTAAATATAATATAGATGATTGTTGTTGTTGTTATAATTGTTTTGCGTGTGTATTGTTACAGTCTCAACAATCATATGTGATGCAATTTCTAAAACTTAAAAACTAAAAAGGGAAAATTAAAACTAAAAAAATAGTTACTGTATTTTCAACAATGAAAAAAAAACTGAAAAAATAGTTAGTTCTAATAACATAACGGAACCAATTACAAACTTAAAATTAAACAAAAGTTTGTATAAAATTCAAAATGACAAGGAGAATAAAATAGAAATAAATATATATAAAAGGAGTTACTCTAAAAGGGATTTCGACATAAAGCAACAATTTTAATACTTCTTCTAAAATCAATTATAGAAATCATAATTGATTTTTGAATTTTCAATCAATTATATTTGTAAACAACCAAAATCAATTCCATAGCTTTAGAATTGATTTTGACCCCTCAAACCATGAAACTAAACATGCTTCCGGTTCCACCACCAACATCAACGAAGGAGTCCAGCCCTTAGAATCGTAATTGATTTTAAGAATTTTCAAACCAAATATATTTATAAACAACCAAAATTAATTCTATGGCTTTAGAATTGATTTTGACCCCTCCAACCATGAAACTAAACATGTACCGCCAACATTAGCTGAGGAGTCCAGTCCTTCAAAACTGATTTACAATTTCTAGAGTGCCAACCTAACCATATAAGAATCATTTTCCATACCTTCATTGAAGCTCTTTAGATAATATGAAGGATTTTGATGAATAAAATATAATCCCAACCTCCAGAAGCCTACTCCCGTCTCAGCAATTGTGAGCTCCTGGGAAGAGTCATTTCCCCAACTGATCATGGTATAAACTATTAAAATACTGTATATTATTGTGAGATCCAATTATTATTTACTCTCTTATTGTTGGGATTAGGGAGCTGATGCACAATGTAATTAAATAATGCAAATGTGTGGCAATAAGTAATAAAATAAATCTTAGAAATTAAATTTACCAATCGGTCCTAGCACAACAATAATAAAATATGTGTAAAGCTTAAAAGAAAGTGGACATTGAATTTTTAATGTGGAAACCCCTAAATCCAGAGGAAAAATCACGGGACAAATTGGAAAATATTAAAGAATTCTGTAGGGATAATTCAAAATATTTTTTACACTCTCAGAACAAAGAGGTAAATATAGTGTTTCCGGAGAGAATCCTCCTATTTAAATACTACACTTTTATAGTACCAAAGAGTAATAAAGATGATACCAAAAATATTTTTGGTGTATTTACCCACACCCTTCATTTTGGGATTTACTTATACTCTCTATTTTTCTTCACTCTTAGAAAATAACACATTGTGTGTATTTCTCTCCACTCTGTAGCTTGTATTTTAAGCTACTTCTTGTTATGTCTTCAATTGAATAAAACTCCTCTATTTATAGAGGTTTCTTCAGTGTGAATATGATCTGGAAAACTTTAGTTGGAAAGTTTTTAACAGCCGCCTTATAAACAGACCATTGAAAAATTGTACGCATGCAAAACTTTTCTCCAACCACTCTGCTTTGTCTTGTTTCATGTGCTTTCTTTGCAACATTTCAACTATTTTGGTTTCAACTTTGCAGCTTCTCAAATTGTGGTTTAGAACCCATAATTCTCCCTTCAACTCGTGGGGAAATAATCTGGGATCAATCATCTGGGAATCCGATAAACTGGCACAAAGTTAAAACTTATCTGATGTTACAACTTTTGTCATCATATCAGCAGGATTTTCATTTGTGTGAATCTTTTCTAGCTTGAATTACTTTTTTCTATTGCTTGAGCCAATGATACCTAACATCAATGTGCTTCATTTGTGAGTGATACATTGCATTCTTGCTCAAATACAAAACACTTTGACTACGTAATGGAAAACGGACCTATTCTGCTTCATTCCTAATTGTTCAAGGAATTCCTTCAGACAAAAATTTCTTTCCCTTTAGTCATAGCAACATATTCTGCCTGATAGTGGACAAGGCAAAGCACTTCTCCAAGTTTTGACTTCAGAGGCAGCTCCACTCAAAAGTAAACGCGAATCGGAAATAGATTTCCTATTGTAGGTCACAACCATATCAGCATTTGCATAACCTTCCAAAACTAGTTCTATCCTCCAAAGCTCAAGCACATTTTTGAACTACCTTAGTATCTCAAGATCCACTTCAAAGCTTCCCAATGGTCTTACAGGTTTGGAAAGAAACCTACTAACAACTCCAACCATATGAATGATATTTGACCAAGTACATACCATAGCATACATCAAACTCCAATCCTGGAGATAAGGAGTATCAATCATAACTTTTTTTCTTCATTATTAGTAGGATAACTCTTTTTAAGTTTGAAATGATTGACCAATGGTGTGCTAATTGCTTTAGCATTCTTCATATTGAATCTGCCTAAGTTAACTTTTTATGTGAAGAACCAAACCTAAGCCATCGGTCTTCAAAATCTTCATACATAATTTCTTTCACCTAACTTTCTATCAAATAACTTTATATCCTTTTCAAATCCAATAAATTAATCATGTCCTTGTCAACATATCATCTACATAGTGAAAAAATGATAAACTTATTGCGGAATTGTCTTAACATACTAGCATAGTCCCACCATGAATGAGTCAAACTTCTTGTACCATTGTCTAGGAGCTTACTTAAATCCGTCCAAAGCTCTTATTCAATTATGCAACCATGTTCTCCTTTCCAGTCTCCTCAAATCCTTATGGTTGATCCATGTAGATATCTTCCTCCAAATCACCATGGAGAAACACAGTCTTCACATCTAACTGTTCAAGCTTCAAATCCAAGCTAGTTGTCAATCCTGAGTATAACTCGAATAGAACTCATTTTAACAACTGAAGAAATCTCATCAAAATCTATCCCTCACTTTGACCAAAACCTTTTACAACCAAGCGAGCCTTATACTTCACTAGCTTGTTGCCATCTTTCTTACTTGAACACCCATTTATTTTCAAGGCTTTCTTGTCTTAAGAAGTACTAGCTTATAAGTATCGTTCTTCTGCAAGGAATTTATCTCTTCTTGCATGGCTTTGATCTACTAAACTTTATCCTTATGAGTTTAAACTTCAAAACTCTCTAGCTCCCCACCATAGATAGAAAATCTTCTAATTCTGGGGTACTTAGCTGGATGGATATCGCTCTCTATTAGATCTTCTAAGTTGTAGTGTACGAGTTTGTTCCCCTCTCAACACCTCCTCTCTATCTCCAGCATCATCAATTGTTGACTCATCATTAACCCCATGGTCTTGAACCTTTCCTTCTTCTGTGGCATTTTCTTTAGGAAGAGAGATTGGTGTAAAATCAACTTTACCAGATTAATCAATTTTATCTAAATACAAAATCAAACATAGTTTCTTGCTCATGGAACACTACATCTCTGCTTCTTATAATCCTTTTCTTTTCAGATTCCATAGCCTGGACCAAATTCCTCATCTCGGATAGCTTATAAATATGCAAAGAATGACTCTATCATAAAGGTTTTGTCTTTGCTCCTTACTTACATGAGCAAAGGCTTTACATCCAAATACCTTCAGATGAAAGTAAGTAACATCATGTCAGGACCATACTCTCTCTTGGAATATCAAAGCCCAAAGGACGAGACGGAGATATGTTAATTAGGTAGCACGGTGTGACGCTTACAGAATAATGGCTGGGCCAAGCTTACCATTCTCAACAAACATCTGACTTTCTCCATAATGGTTCTGTTGATTCTTTTGCCACACCATTATGTTGTGGGGTGCCAAGACGGCTTTCTCATGTTTGATGCCATGTTCATAACAATAGTTCTTGAATTCATGGGAAGTGTACTCTCCCAATTGTCACTCCGAAGACACTTCAAAGGTTTCCAGTTTCTTCCACCATAGCATGAAACCTTTTAAAGTATTGAAACACCTGGTCCTTCTTCTTTAAGAAATAAACACATACTTTCGTTGAAGCATTATCAATGAATGTCACAAAATACTGCTACCTCCAGTCCACCTCCATGGGACCACATCCATCAGAGTAACCTATATCCAAAATATTCTTTTTCAAGCTTGATCTTTGAAAGAATCTCTATGATGCTTGCCAAACAACTAATGATCACAAGGATTTAACTTACCTTTGGCATAAGGAATGAAGGATTTTCTAGCCAAAATCTGGAATCCCTTTCACTCATATGAGCTAGTCTTTTATGCCACAAATTTGGCAAAACATCATTTCAACTCCATTTATCCTCGATCTGCTTAACTTGAGTCTTGTACAAAGTATTGTACAATATTCCTCTAGCAACCACCATCAAACCTTTGAAAACTTCCATTTGCCATCACCAAAGTTATTGTGGTATCCAACTAGATCCAGAGCATGCAAGAGATCAAATTCATGCATAAATCAGGCATATGTTACACGTTTTCAATGTTAGTGTACATCCTATATTTGTCTGAATGCACACATCATCAACTCTACAATGTTAGAATTACTTTTATTACCCATCTTTACTTTGGCAAAGTCTTTTGCTTTGTACCGTAAAGAATTCCTTATTGGAGTAGCATGATAAGAAAGTTCCTAAGTCAACGACCCATTCTACACATGAATCTATAACATGACACTCTTCATCTATAAAAGAAAGCAACACCACTTCCCCATTTGTCATAGGGGTTGCAGTATTTTCATCATCAGCTACATCTTGACTTCTCCAATTTTTATTGTCTTTATTCTTCCAAGCTTTACAATTTCTTTTGATGTGCCCTTCTTCGCCACAATGGTAACATTTGAACCTTCTTCTTGGCTAGAACTGTGATTGATTTTTGGTTTTCTAGATCGCCTTCTGCTCTGCTTTTCCCTCTGTGACAAGGGCTTGGGAATTATCTATTCCAACAAGTCTTTCCTTCTGGTTTCTTCATTGAACATGCTATCTTTGACTTGAACTAAAGACAATTTCCCATTTGAAGTAGAGTTGCTTAGTGACACAAACCAAGATCTCCCAACTATTAACAAAAACAAAAGTAATAGTGATTGTAACTCGTCATCTAGCACTATGCATGGTGCTTAATCGATTCACCATATCTTGGAAGTCACTCAAGTGCTAGATAATAACCTTCATCTCTATACTTGAGATTCACCATCTTCCTCATTGCGAAAGCTTCATTTTGTGTAGTTTTCCCTCGTAAAGATCTTGTAAATTCTTCCATATAGCACGGACATTTGTTCTTGTCACGCATGGTGGAATACACTAATCTCCATCATCTCTAACTAACCCAATAGTCTTCCGTGCATCTTTTTCAGATTTCTACTCTCACATCTTTAGGCCTTTCATTCCACTTCTTTAGGGATTATACAAATCCTTATAGAAAAGTATATCTT
>JAMLFY010000998.1:0-19080 GCA_030441495.1 Dalbergia oliveri
AATTAATCTTTAATTAGAACCTAATATTGTCTATATTTGTTAATTACTTTAATTAAGCTTAATTAGTACTAATTAGGGTAAATGGTAATTTTACACAAAACTCCTTGGAATTCATCCAAACATCAAATATCCCCTCAACTTAACATATCCAACTCTCAGGTGATGACCAAGTCCAATTGCATCACTTAATCCAGCTTTAAATTACCTCAGATGGGATATTTGGATCTGCTCACGAAATATTAGGAATTAAATTTTCACACCTATTACCATCCAAAACATATTAGTTCCCTTCAAACATCAAACTTACCCTCAGGAATATGTACTTACCGTTCAATTTCCATGCAAAAATGACCTCAAGGCATTTTGGTCATTTTGCATATCTGAAAAATCGGGTATTACAATTTTCACATATATTGCTATCTAAATAAAAATCTTGAGTTAACCCATCATGCTCATCTCAAATTCACTTTGCATTAATTTAGAAAACTTTTCACAAAGAGAATGATTAGAGGCGCCAAATATAATGTCATCTACATATATTCATGAAACTATTAGAAAGTGATTATTTTGTTCAAAAGTAAAAAGGAATATCAATATTACCTTTCTTAACTCCATTCTTCAGGAACAATGCCTTATCTCTCATACCAAGCTTGAAGAGCTTGTTTTAGACTATTGAGAGCCTTCGTTAGCTTATAAGAGGTCTTAAGTCTTCATCTCAAAATCAATGAAGTGCTCCACATATACTTCCTCAAGAGGAATCCATTTAGGAACTAGACCATCCATTTGATAAAGAATGAATCCCTGAACTAGCAAAAGCAAGTAGCATTATGATGGCTTCTAGCCTAGCTACTTGGTGCAATGTTTCACCATCCTCCATCTTTAGATTGCTCTTTTTCTTGTTTGTAGAAGAAGATTATCTTTTGATTGCTTTGAAGTTCTTAGGAGTTTCGAAGTGCTTATGTTTTCTGAGCCTACTTTCTGAGGTTTGGCTTTCATTTGCTGTTTCTAGAAGTTTCCTTGAGACTTATTTTTGTTAGTTTCAGACCCTTTAGAAGCTTCAAGCAATATGTTTTGATTGACAACAAAACCAATTTAAAGAAAATATTTTGAAAATTACTAATGTCTACCTTGAGTTGCTTGAAATAGCATACAGGTATTTTTGGATTGCATATCATCGACTCTGAAACAAGAATAATTTCACTTTGTATGTGCAAACATGATTTATCTCATGTAAAAAGATTGAACTTAATAGAAAGTGAACATTATATCACAAAAAGTATGGATACATGCCTTACGGATGAAAGGAAATCATATCAATAGCAACCAAGGCTGAGGACCAAAGTAGGATCTGACTTCAAAAAGTACATAAACAATGAAGATATCCATTAAACTCTAAGACAAAGTGATCCAACTACATTCAATCATCATTTGCAATGGTTTGTTCATTAACAAGCCATGATTAAAGACGTGAAGACTAAGAATCATCAAGGAATATACTACACATCAAAAAGTTCATATACAGGTATAATGTGCTTTACAGAAATTGAGGGAATTTTTAAAATTCAAATTTGAAATTCAAAAGTCAAAACCCAGTGACTGAACTAGCAAGTCATCTCTTCTGCCACCATGGTCTACTACCTTAACTTTTAGAAGAAGGAGTTCAGAAACCACTTGTCAGAAAGTAAGAGTAATTTCTGAAGTAGTATCAGAAACCTCATCTTGATCCTTTTAACAATAGCCCAAACAAATAGACAAGCTACTCTTCTAGATTCTTCTTTTCAACACAAATGATGATCAACACATGTCACTTGGAGATCTATTAAGGCAATGGTCACAAGGAAGACCATCTATAAATGGAGATGCTGTGCTTTCAAAGAAAAAAAAAATTGACGTTACAAAGAGCAAAACTCTGAAAATTTCCTCATTTGCTTGTAGAGTTCATTACATCTAGTAATCATTTCCTTTGGTTGTAAAAATCTTCTTTTACATTCCTTCAGTGTTCATACATTCTTCCTAGGAGAATCAAAGAAGTCATTCAAGTATTTCCCAGAACTTTCTTATACTTACGAAACTTGAGTGTAGGTTAGTTTGAGTTGCAAACCTAAACACAAACATTTGTATCCTCAACCAGGAGTGATCGGTGTAAGATAGCTTGGAGAGGCTAGTGAAAGACTACTTGCAACATAATAGTAAAGGTGTTTGACTAGTCTCAGCGTTTAGCTTGAAGAGGCTAGTCAAAGACTATTTGGTTCAGCTTGAAAGAGGCTGGTGAATAACTACTTGGTTAATGACACACTGTTACCTACTGGTCACTGGGGAGCTTGGGAAGCTATTATATAAAGACATCTTCTGTCCTCTCCAAGTGAGAGAAAGGTTTAGTGGAACTCAACAGTTATTGAGAACGGATGTAACACGTTGGCCAACCAATATAAAAACTCTTAGTGTTATCTTTTCTCCTTCATTCTTTGATTCTTTATTTGTATCTAGTTTGTTTACTGTTAGTTCTGGAAACTTTCTTTCACGCTTTTATTTCATATTTAGTTTAGAAAGTTCACTTTCTGAAGTCACTAACGTTGTTTTCAATCTTCTTGAAGCTTATAGCTTGATAGTATATTGAATAAGTTTTAAGAAGTCAAGCAAGATAAGAAAAAGGCAAAGCATGATTCAACCCCTCTTTTGTGCGCATTCTTACCTACAAGTGGCATTAGAGCTTGGCTTCTAAGGGGTAGAGCATTCTAACGATTGCAGAGGCAAAGATCTAAAGGAAAGATGGCATAGAATGTAACACCCTAAAAATTATTTAAAAATTAATTTGAGCTTTGTTATTTATAATTTCAAAATTTTGACAGTATAGCAATGATGAGGGTGCCCAACAGACCTATAAAAAAAATCGGGTCAAGTGAATAGTAACCAGCGGGCCACGAGATAGGACGCTGAAACCTTAGATTCGGGACCAGGAAATGCCCGAAACTAAGAAAGAGAGGGTTAAGGTTAGAAAGTTAGAAAAGAGAATTTCATGCTTGAAATTAATTTTCGGGTATATCGATGTTATCGGGTATGGTGTTTACTCGTTCGAGAAAATTTAGGTGTGTGATTTTTAACTCCAAGATATTTCCATCATCACCAATGGAGGATATCCACCTATTTAGGACATGTGGAAGGCCAGATTTAATCTTGGATTCCAATATTAAATCATAGCCCTCCATTTTGCTTTCTAGATTAAATATTATCCAAGTATAATAATATAGATATATTTTAATCCAAAAATTGCTTTTTCAAGCCTTCATTCTCGACCATGCAGCAAGGAACAACAAGAAACTCCATTTTTCATTTCTCAGAGCTTAATTTACTTTCTAATCCCAAACACCTTAGCCTATAGTTGATAAAACTTCAATTCTTTTCACAAACTTGTTCTACACCTAATTCTCTACCAATCTAACCGAACAAAATTTCCATTCCTCATCAAAACCTTGTCTTGTACCTCACACCTCACTGATATCAGAGGGGTTTGAAGTTGGATTGGGAGCTTTGGAGGAGAAGGAATCAAGTTTGGTTAATCTGAAGCCAAGGAGCTAATAGGTTACTACAAGTAGGGTTTTTGCTGCCTTTTCTTGTCAAATTTTTCTGATGTGTTTCCACATGACCTAGGTCTGAAATTTCTGGTTGTATTGCTGGATAATATGTTGATATTGATGTAAAAATTTTGGTGGTGTGTTTGGATGGTTAGAAAAGGATTTTTCTCAAAAGGAAATTGGGACTAAGCCATGGATTCCTGGTTTTCCTACGCAGTAATTATGCATGAATTTTCTGGTATAGTTGTGGGTAATTTCATGAGCTATAAAAATTATATGTTTTATTTAACATCTCAAACTAACTACATGAATTTTATTGGGTGCTAATTTTAAAGTTTACTACCTCAAAAAAATCAAGAAACCGAAATGTGATTGATGCTGTCTTGGTTGTTGAAACTGAAGCAATAAATTTGTCTGAATTTATTATCATAGAAATTGATTGAATGACCCTTTGAAATTTTTACAAGTTAAAGACATATTGAAGTATCATTGTAAATTTTATTGTGTATTGGTTCAATCATTTGCTAGGGTGAAAAATTATGAGAACTCTAGTTCTAAGTTGTGAATTGGTGGTCCTGACCACTGAATTTGTACAATTTACTGAAGAGTTAGAGAGCTCCATTTATCTTGAAACTTTTACAGGGTCTTATAGACATGTCAAAGTGTCATATAGAATTTTTGTGGTACTTTCAATGGCTGTTTGATGTGGTAATTAAATGTTGTCCCTAGGCAATAAATCTGCCATTATGCTGGAAATGGATTAATGTTGTGAGTTGATGAACTAATGGCATTTTTTGTTCTAGTATGACATAAATACTTAATGTTACCTATTTGGTCATGTGACTTATGACATATAAAAGTATGCTAGAGGCATGATTGAGATTATATTGTGAATGAATGCCTATATATGCATTATGCTTGCATTTGAGAAAAGAAAATATATATAAATTTTAGAATCGTACATGTTCTGACATATGGACAAAACGGAAACAAGACTTAGGTTGAATGAGGGAAGGAAATTGAAAAGAGAAACCCCTAATTTATAGTTGATAGACGTATCGGCTAGAATAGATCTGTGTGTGATTTAGAAATGGAAAAAAATGAAGTTTGATGATCACGTATCAGCTAAGCTTCATCCTAATAAGCAGCTATTCCCTTGTGTGGTGTGATCCACTACAAATACCATTTGGTATAAATAATTTATTGTGGAATTGTCCACGACAAATACCCGTTAGGTATAACTAAGTCTTTCCTATGTCAATGAAAAGAGAAAAATGCACTGACTTAATTTCTATGGCCATAAGTGGAACATGTCACATTGAGTAGTTCACTGCGTGTATTATATGCATACTCATCTTACTACAGATTAGCTGCCTGGGATGATTTATTATTTGTTGCAAACATTGTGATATATTTGCTCTAAGTGGTTGATTAGTAAAAGCTAACCACTTGGAGGGATGATTTTAGAACTTTAAAATGAATCTTTAGACTATATTGCATGATCACATTTCAAATAAACCGAAGTGGCTGTGACAATGACGATGACATTATAATTATGTGATTGGGGAGTTGCCTTACTGAGAATTTTGTAATTCTCACCCCTTCTTGTTTGTGTTTCTATGTCGCCTAGGTTAAGCCAAAGGACTATGATCCTCTATCTGAACTGGAACTTGCAATAATGTAGTAGTTAATGCTTTTATTATGTTTTATTTAGGGGAATGGAGATGTATGTAATTATTATTCGAGAACAATTATGTACTAGGGCTCATAAAGGAACTTCCTTTTGTACTCAATTATGTACTCAATGTATATGGTGTTCTTTTGATATATATATATTTTAATAGATTTGCACTTAGTTTTACCTACATAAAATCGAGCTTGGATAGATACTTAATAAAGGTCGCTAATTAATGAGTAACAACTTCAGAGTACAATGTCATGACTTAAGGATGGGGTTGTACTTGGGAGGATGTTACATTATGGTATCAAGCCATCCTTGTAGGACCTTGAGGAATGGACTGGCTATGCTTCCTTAGTAAATGTCATGCATTATAATTTTATATATGTGTATGACATTGGAATGTTGGATTGCTACCACACTTAGCTGGGTATTAAGCATGATCAACTCAATAATTCTTATTTGGTGTGACAGGATTTGATAACTTCAAATCAGCAAACTAGAGGGAGCAAGAAATAACGGAAATGATGGACAGCTTTCATGATGGACGCTATGAGAGAACAAGCTAAGCCAACCGAATGATGGAAAGGTTGGATCAACATGCAGAAGGAAATCCCATGGCGAATCTTGGAGGAGTAGAAGTAGACAAGGAATACCAAAGTTACGGAGTTTAGAAAAGCAAACCCCCCGTCTTTCCAAGGAGCCTTCAATCCAAGTAAAGCGGAAGAATGGATTATGGCCATGGAGAATTTTTCTCAGTTCTTCCTTGCACTGAGATCCAGAAAGTGGCTTTTGCTAACTATATGCTAGAAGCGGGCAGAATTTTGGTGGGTTGGCACCAAGGGATTATTCGAAGCTCTCAAACTGAAGTCACCTGAGATATCTTCAAGGAAGCTTTCTACCACAAGTACTTCCTACTTGGAGAGAAATGCAAAACTGGAATTCATGGCGCTTAAGCGAGGGTCTATGAGCATTCGCGAGTACGCCAAGTTTGAGGAGCTCTGCAAGTTCTCTACTATATTAGCGTAATCCTAATGAATTTTGGAAGTGCACGAATTACGAAGGAGGATTACGTGAGGAAATTAAGGCACTATGAGTCTTTTGGAATTCAGGGATTATGCGACTCTCGTAAACAAGTGCAGGCATGCGGAAGATTCCAATAAGAAACTAGCAAACATCCAATAGGATAGAAACTTTTAATAAGAGGCGGCACCTCAGGACCAAGATTTTAGAGAAGTTCAACCCCAAAGGAAGTGTTTTAGCCCAATCCGGATAAGGACAACAACGAGCCAAGACAATGAACCATGAGAACAAGTGTGAAATGAAACCATGGGAGTAAACCTTGCTTGGCTGGACAATATGTATGCTATCGTTGTGGAAAACCGGGGCATAAGATCTGGGAGTGTCAGAAAGATATCCAAAACCTCCAAAGAAGCCAACAGGAACACTAAGAGTTAAAGGGACATCACTACCTAGCAATCCGATTGAGAGGTAGGAACGTTTAGGATTCAATTGTTCCCTTTGTTTGCCTATGTGTGAATTTCTTGTTTGATTTATGAAATTGTCTTTGGAGAATGTTTTCAAATGAATTTTGAGGGCAAAATTCTTTTTAAGGTAGTGGTAATGTAACACCTGAAAATTATTTAAAAATTAATTTGAGATTTTCTATTCATAATTTCAAAATTTTGACAGTATAGCAATGATGAGGCGGCCCAACGACCTATAAAAAAAAAAACAATTTCAAATTGGGGATGAATAGTAACCTACCAGGCCCGCAGGGCCGGGCTGGAAACCCTAGATCCAGGACAGGGAATACCAGAACTAAGAAAAAAGAGGGTTAGGGTTAGAAATAGTTAGAAAAGGAAATTTCATCCTGAAATTAATTTTAAAGTATATCG
The DNA here is from genome assembly GCA_030441495.1 of Dalbergia oliveri. Classification (NCBI taxonomy): domain Eukaryota; kingdom Viridiplantae; phylum Streptophyta; class Magnoliopsida; order Fabales; family Fabaceae; genus Dalbergia; species Dalbergia oliveri. The sequence continues at coordinate 7,149 of JAMLFY010000998.1, forward strand.
ATTTTATCGGGTATGGTGTTTACCGTTCGGAAAATTTCAGTGTGTGATTTTTAACAGAAAGGTATTTCCATCATCACCAATGGAGACCTATTTAGGACATGTGGAAGACCAAGATTTAATCTTGGATTCCAAGATTAAATCATAGCCCTCCACTTTGCTTTCTTAGATTAGATATTATCCAAGTATAATACAAGATATATTTTAATCCAAAAACTTGCTTTCCAAGCCTTCATTCTCGGCCATGCAGCAAGGAACAACAAGAAACTCCATTTTCATTTCTCAAGAGCTCTAATTTACTTTCTAATCCCAAAACCTTAGCCTATAGTTGATAAAACCTCAAACTCTCTTCACAAAACTTGTTCTACACCTAATTCTCTACCAATCTAACCAAACAAAATTTCCATTCCTCATCAAAACCTTGTCTTGTACCTCACACCTCACTAATATCAGAGGGGTTTGAAGTTGGATTGGGAGCTTTGGAGGAGAAGGAATCAAGTTTGGTTAATCTTGAAGCCAAGGAGCTAATAGATTATAACAAGTAGGGTTTTTAGTTTCTTTCTTATCAAATTTTTCTGATCTATTTTCGCATGACCTAGGTCTAAAATTTCTGGTTTTATTGCTGGATAATATGTTGATATTGAATGTGCGAATTTTGGTGGTGTGTTTGGATGGGGTTAGAAAGGGTTTTTCTTAAAGGAAATTGGGACTAGGCATGGATTCCTAGTTATCCTACAAGTAGTAATTATGCACGAATTTTCTGGTATAGTTATGGGTAATTTCATGAGCTATAAAAATTATATGTTATATTTAACATCTTAAACTAACTACATAAATTTTATTGGGTGTTGATTTTAAAGTTTCCTCCTCAAAAAAATTAAGGACCAATATGTGACTGATGTTGTCTTGGTTGTTGAAACTGAAACAATAAATTTGTCCGAATTTATTATCATAGAAATTGATTGAATGACCCTTTGAAATTTTTACACAAAGTTAAGGACATATCGAAGTATCACTGTAAATTTTATTGTGTATTGTTTCAATCATTTTCTAGGGTGAAAAATTATGAGAACTCTAGTATCTCAGCCGTGAATTAGTAGTCCTTGACCACTGAATTTGTACAATTTCCTGAAGGAGTTAAGAGCTCGTTTGTCTTGAAACTTTTATAGGGTCTTCTGACATGTTAAAGTGTCATATAGAATTTTTGTGGTACTTGGAATGGCTGTTTGATATGGTAATTAAATGTTGTGCCTAGGGAGAAACCTGCCATTGTGCTGGAAATGGATTAATGTTTATGAGTTGATGAACTAATGGCATTTTTTGTTCTAGTATGACATGAATACTCGATGTTACCTATTTGGCCGTGTGACTTATGACATATAGAAGTATGCTAGAGGCATGATTGAGATTATATTGTGAATGAATGCATATGCATTATGCTTGCATTTGAGAAAAGAGAATATATATTTCAATCGTGCATGTTCTGACTATGAACAAAACGAAACAAGACTTAGGTTAATGAGGGGAACGAAATTGAAAAGAGAAACCCCCAATTTATAGTCGATAGATGTATTGGCTAGGAATAGAACTGTGTGTGATTCGAAATGGAAAAAAATAAAGTTTAATGATCACGTATAGGATTAGCTCGTTCATAACAGCGCTATTTCCCTTGTGTGGTGTGATCCACTACAAATACCATTTGGTATAAATTATTTATTGTGGAATTGTCCACGACAAATACCCATTGGGTATAAACTAAGTCTTTTCTATGTCAATAAAAAGAGAAAATGCATTTGACTTGATTTCTATGGCCATAAGTGGAACACTGTCACATTGAGTAAGTTCACTGTGTGTATTATATGCATACTCATCTTACTCTATATTCATGGGATAATTTATTATTTTTGAAAACATTGTGATATATTTGCTCAAGTGGTTGATTAGTAAAAGCTAACCACTTTGGAGGAATGACTTTAGAACTTTAAAATGAATCTTTAGACTATATTGCATGATCACATTTTTCGAATAAACCAAATGACTAGGGCGATGATGATGACATTATAATTATGTGATTGGGGAGTTGCCCTCCTGAGAATTTTGTAATTCTCACCCCTTCTTGTTTGTGTTTCTTGTGTCGCCTCCAAGTTAAGCCAAAGGACTATGATGCTCTATCTAAAGAACTCAGGCTTGCAATCATGTAGTAGTTAATGCTTTTATTATGTTTTATTTAGGGGAATGGAGATGTATGTAGTTATTATTAGAGAACAATTATGTACTAGGGCTCATAGAAGAGCTTCCTTTTGTACTCAATTATGTATTCAATGTATGTGGTGTTCTTTTGATATATATATATTTTAATAGAATTGCGCTTAGTTATTACCTACGTAAATCGAGCTTGTTATAAATACTTAATAAAGGTCAGCTAATTAATGAGTAACAACTCTCAAGTACAATGTCATGACTTAATGATAAGGTTGTACTTGGGAGGATGTCATAGAGATATTCATATAGCAGAAGGACATTCCATAAATAGACCGCCATTCTTTGATGGTGGGGATTATGCATATGGGAGAGATCAAATGGTTCTGTTCATAAAATATACAAGTCTTGATTTGTGGAAGATAATACAAGAAGGAGATTTTATTCTAAGGGAGAAAGTTCAGGAATAGACAATGCACCCTCAACTTCAAGAGAAATCCCTAAGAGTAGGTGGAAGAGCAACACAAGGCCAGAGTTCAACTAAACTCAAAAGCTAAGTACCTACTCACATGTGCATTGAGCAAAGCTGAATATGACAAAATCATTGCCTATGACATGACAAAGAAAATATGGGCAGACTGCACTTGCTACATAAAGGCATTGATCAAGTGAAAGAAACTAAGATCAACATGCTAGTTCATCAATATGAGATGTTCAAAATGATAGATCAAGAGAATATTGATGAAATGACCACAAGGTTTATGCACATCATAAACCAACTAAAGGGATTAGGCAAAAGATACTTAACTTAGAAATGGTTAGAAAAATCTTAAGAAGCCTCCTTGCCAAATGGCTGCCTAAGGTCAGAGCCATTAGTGGCAAAAGAACTTCAAACTTCAGCCTGGATGCACTCATTGGGTCTCTTAAACTCATGAGGTAGTGCTCTAGAAATGCGTGGTGAATCCTCAAAGAAGAGAAGTCCATGGCCTTAAAGTCGTCTCATGAAAAAGCAAGTAAAGTTAAAGCAATGAAGGTTGCTAAAACCTCTGATGAAGCGGAAGAAACCGATGATGAGATAGAAGAAGAAGATGGAAACGAGTTGTCATGCTAATGAGGAAAATGTCCAAGGTCTAAGAGCAAAATGAAGAAAAGAAAGGACATCAACCTCAAGAAGGATAGGTTGTCCTAAACTCAAAGGTCCAAGAAGTTAGTCAGGAAGAAAGGATGGTGGCCACCTGAGTGAAGTCTGAAGAGAAGAAAAGGATTAAAATATCATAAGGAGATGGATGTTGCCAACTTATTCTTCATGGCTGGATACTCATCAAAAAGTGAATCTGAAGTAAACAATATAATCTCTCCTATAATGAATTGTTATCGTTATATGAAGAGTTGCTAGAAGATTCTCAAACACTTCTTCTCACTATCTCAACCTGAAAAAGGAACATAAAAAGATGTTCTATAACTTAAAATGGCCAAGGCAAAAGCTGAGAATCTAAGGCTTGAAAAAGAAGAAATGAAGGGAGAAAATAAGATTCTAAATATAAAATTCAATGACTTAGAGTCTGAAGCTGGAAGTAAAAGTGAAACCACTTAGAAAGTTATTTCTAAGCTTGAAAGAACTTCAAAGCTTCTTTGCCTAGAAAAAATGGTAAATGGATCAAGGAATCTTGATCTGATGCTTGAAGTTCAAGGCCAAATTTTCAAAAAATCGGTTGGGATATGAGGAAGAGTTTGATGAGAAAGGAAAATCAACTCTCTTCAAGAAAGACAAGAGCAAAGTGTCTTGTACTTCCTATTTAAGAAGGGACATAAGTTGAAAAATGCTTCATGAAAAAGCGTATGTCAAAAAGGTTGGAAAACCTCCTTTTCAAACTAACTCAAAAGGACCCAAGAAAATATGGGTACCTAAAATAAAAATTGTGTTTGTTGCAGGTCTAAGAACACATGTGGAACATGACAACAAGTGGTGCATGGATAGTGGCTGCTCAAGGCACATGTCTAGAATCAGGAGGTGGTTCAAAATCTCCTACCCAAAAGCTCTGGATTAGTAAATTCCTGATGGAGGTAAGGCTAAGGTCAGGGCATAGGAAATGTTGGTAAGGATGATTTTTACCAAATTTCTAATGTCTTGCTTGTTGATGGTTTGGTTCATAACCTTTTAAGTATTAGCCAATTCTATGACCAAGGCTAAAAATGTTGTTTTTAATGCTCATACATGCAAGATAGTAAGTCCACTCAGTCAAGTCATTCTGCTGGTAAGAGGTATGATAACACGTGTGTGTTATTCTTGGATGATCTAAGAGATCAAGATATAAAATGTCTAGCATCCTTCATGGATAATAAGTGGTTATGGCACAAGAAGCTTGGACATGCTCATATAAAGCTTCCTTTTTGAGCTTGCTAAGGAAAGCTTGTTAAGGGCTTACCAAGATCAGATTTGACAAGAACTCAACTTGTAATTTGTAAACCCTAAAAATTATTTAAAAATTAATTTGAGCTTTATTAATCGTACTTTAAAAAATCTAACGGTTTATCAATGATGAGAATGACCCAACGGACGTGTTAAAAAAAAATTTGGGCAGAGATGAATAGTAACCTTATGGGCCTTATGAGCCAATAAGGAACAATAAAACCCTAGATTCGAGACCAGGAAATAAGAACTATAAAAAGAGAGGACTAAGGTTAGAAATAGTTCAAAAATAAAGATTTCATACCTAGAATTAATTTTTGGACAATATCTAATTACCCAGGTTAAGGTGTTTTACCCATTCGATAAAATTTCGGTGTGTGATTTTTAACACAAAAAATTGTTTAATCATTATAAATGGATAATGCATATCCATTCAGACCAAGTTTAAGGCTAAGATTTAATCTTGAATTATAAGATTAAATACTAGTCATTCATCTTGTTTTCTTGGTCAAAAAGTATAGACTTTATATTAAACAATTCTTACAACCTAATCTAATATCATTAAAAGCCACCAAATCTTATCATTGAAGCTACATATTCTTGGCCAAGAAGAGACCAAAACAGCCACCATTGTTTCATCCTCAAAGAGCTTCAACCTTGATTACAATCTCCCAAAATCATGGCCTAGATTTGCCAAAACATCAAATATCCTTCACAAAACTTACTCCACTCATCAATACCTACCAAACTAACTGATTGAAATTTCAAATCCTCAACATTTCTTACCTTTATACCTCATCACCTTATTGATTTAGGAAGGGTTTGGGTTAGATTTGGGATCTTTGAAGTGAAGGAAATAAATCTTAGAGCACCTTGAAGCCAATGATCCATTAAGTTACTAAAAGTATGGTTTTCTTTGGCCTTTTCTTTCCAAATTTATTTTGAATATTTCTTATTAGTATTGGTCCAAAATTTTTTATTATGTTAGTTGATAATATATGGATATTGATGTATTAATTTTGATGGTGTGTTTGGATGATCTTAAAAATTATTTTCAAAAGGAATTTTGGTCTATGCTGGATTTTCGAATTTCTAGGCAGGGGGTTGTTCATGAATTTTCTGGTGTAATTGTAGTATTTTTATGAACTATAAAACTTATATGTTGAAGCTAACGTCCTAGGCTAGATCCATAAATTTTCTTGAGTTCTAATTTGGACTCATAATACTTAAAAAAATCAAGAACCGAAATAGTAACTATGCTGCCTGGAATGTTGGAATTGAAGCTAATTTGTCTAATTTTATTACCATAACAAATGATTGAATTTTCCTTTGAAATTTTTACAAAGTGTTGACAACATCTTGAAGTGTGACTGTGAATTTTCTTTTGAATTTGTTCAATCATTTGGTAGGTTAAAAATTAGGAATTTCGGTTCTGAGCTTAGGTTAAGTGGTTTCTGACACCAAACTTGTCTAATTTCATTAACATAGTTAGAGAACTCTTTTTGCTTTGAAATTTTTATGAACCTTGTGGATACATTGAAATGTCTTAGGTAATTTTTATAGCCTCTGAATTGATTGTTTGATGAGCAAATAAATTCGTACTACAATGGTGTGAAAATCTGCCCAATTGCTAGAAATGAACCCAAGACATGAATTGATAATATAATGGCATTTTGGTTCTAGTATAACATGAATGACATGAATACTTGATGTTAAATATTTGGCCAAGTGACTTGTGATGTATAACTGCATGCTAGAGAAAGTAAAGATTGGTTTATGAGGCATGATTGAAATCTCAAGGTGAATGAATGCCTATATGTGTTTTATGCATGCACTTGGAAAAAGAAAAGTGAATGCTATATTGAATTAAGTTCTATAGCCATAAGAAACATGAGATCTTCTTTGACTTGTCACGGGCAAATAAAGAACATAAGATCCTTCGACTTGTCAAAGGCAAATAGAGAGGGATGAGATCATTTTGACTTGTTGAGGGAAAATAGAGATAGATGAAGTCCTCTTCGATCTATCAAGGGCAATTAAAGATAATTTGTCTATATTTGGCATATACATATCTGTATCATATTGAATCATTTTAATTGACATTATTTACTATAATTATGAGCTTGTGATAAATGTTTACAAAGTGATTAACTTTTTTATTTTTTAAAAAAAAACCCACGTTGGAAGTATGGTTTGGAACTTTAAAAATGAACCGTTATTATAAATTGCATGATCACCTTTTTCTTAATAATCGAAACTATTCGGAATGATGATAATGACATTATGATTGTGTATTTGGGGAAAAGCCCTACCTGAAAATTGTATAATTCTCACCCCTATGTGTTTTCTTTTTTTCTTTTTTTTTTTTTGTTTTTATGTTGTCTCCAGGTTGATCTAGAGAACTATGGGGCTGCTACAAAAGGAATCGGATTGCAGGAGTTTATTAGTTAGTATTTTTATTATGTTGTACTTATAAACGTAATAGAGACAATATGTACTAAAGGTCATAGAAAAGTTTCCTTTGTACTTAACTATGTGTTCAATAAATGTTGTGTTTCTTTATTATATATTTTAATAGAATTATGCTTAGTTATTACATATGTTAATCGAGCTTACTATAGATATTTAAGGTCCGGGATTAAGTAATAACTATCGAGTTTCGATGTCATGACTTAAGGATGGGGTTTACTTGGAAGGATGTTACATTATGGTCTCAGAACTTTGTCCTTGCAAGACCTTGAGGAATGGACTAGCTATGCTTCCTTAGATATATATATATATATGTGTGTGTGTGTGTGTGTGTGTGTGTGTTGTGTGTGACGAAAGTTGTGGGTTACCTCACATTAGCTTTGGTATTAAGCCTGAGACAATATTTTTTTTTGAGTGTTGATAATACCAATAACTTTAAATCGCGTATGAGGAAGAGTGGAGTGGAAACAAGTATGATGGATACTTTCGGAGAATAGGCTATCAGAGAACAACTGCAACAACTAAGGATGATGGAAAGGTTGGATCAATACGCTAAAGGAAATCCAATTGGGAATCTTGGAGGAGTAGAAGTGGAATGGAATACCATAAGTCCAGAGATTCAAGAAAGAAAACCTGCTTTTTGAGGAGCCTTCAATCCAAGAAAAGCGAAGAATGGATTAAGGCCATGGAGAAAATTTTCTCAATTCTTCCTTGTACAGAGATCCAAAGGTGGCTTTTGCTACCTATATGCTAGAAGAGATGCAGAATTCTGTGGATTGGCAAAGGATTATTGAAGCATCCAAGGGTAAAAGTTACCTGATATATTCAAGGACTTTTCTACCACAAGTATTTCCCTTTAAATAGAGAAATGTAAAGGAGTTGGAATTCATAGGCTTAAGCAAGGATATATGAGCGTAGCCATATACGGCCAAGTTAGAGGAACTCTACAAGTTTTCTACTATCTATCAGCATAATCCTAATGAAGCTTGGAAATGCATGAAGTATGAAGGAGGTTTATGTAACACCCTAATAATTAACCCAATACACCTAGGCAGGATTTGATTAATTACTAGACTTTACTCTTTGCTTCAGTTCCTTAATCATGCTTTGAAAATACTTAGTGAAATTACGAGCCATTTTTTTTTAAACATAATTGAAAACGTGAGCCCGCTAACGTGAATGATTTAGCAAAATTTAAAAGACACATAGGAATTTACAAACATCACATCATAATATATTGGCTCCATCATATGCATCCATAATTACATATCATATAGATATTTTGCCTACCAACAGAATAAGACTAAGTGTAGGCAATCTAATAAAACATAAATAATATATGGATGGAAGGACATCCATTAATGGCACCTAGTAATAACACTCCAGGGATAGGGATAGATATCTAAAATATACGAGTGAAACTAGCAGGATTCAAGTTCAGCTACCTGGAGCCTCAATGTGATTCACGAACGCTTCCTTCCGTTTCTTGAAGACGAGATGGAAAGAAAATAGAGGGAGTGAGAAACTTATAAAAAGAATCTCAGTAGGGTACTCACCTCATGATGCATTGTGTCATCATCATCGTCCCCAGGAACCTCGGGTTATTATGAAATAGTGAGCATGCTAAGATTGATTTATTAAGTTCGAAAATATACTTTACCGAGGTTCGTCGGTTTTAATCATGCGTCTTATAATGCATCATAAACTTAGCATGTCATGTTTATAATGAACTTTTCCTTTCATATATAATAACATAGTTATGCATAAAATCACATCATATTCCTCATCATCATTTCATAATACTATGCATAGCAGAATATCATATTTCTCATCATCATCTCATAAATACTATGCATAGCAGAACATCATATTCACATAATGCATTTACTTAGTTTCTTAGGTGACTTAAAGTTACTTTCATCATCATTTTCCTGGGCCACCCTATACTCCACCCTTTTGGGAGTAATCTAGGTTATGAGCTCATACCTTGCTAGTCGTCACCAGCACATACTTATCCCTTTTGATAAGTAAAAATTCGCCTTACCCTTTTGAGAGAACAGACTAGGGGCAAGAATCACCTTTTCACCGCCTATAGTTTGATGGGTCCAAAGGATCATTTTCTCATATATTTTGAGTCACCTTTAAGTCTTTGCATGTTATATCATAATACAATTCTTCATTCATAATCATCATAACATTTTCTCATTTATAGTCTTATGCGAAATAATATATACCAACTGGAATCATGCATCTGGAGATTCCCAGGAAAGAGAGGTGGGTCACAATGGACACGCTTAAATACCAAATCTTTCCTTAGCCAGAATCTTTCCAAATTGCACTCTTACAGGAATACACTTTCTTCCAGGAATAGAATATGTCTTTATTTCATGCATAAGTTTTCATTGTTTGCAACAACAACTATAACATATAAACCAGGGAATCAATCAATGACACCAAATTCTTAATAAGCATCAAATCATATTTTAAGTACACATAAATTACTAGCTTCCCATAAAATTCTTACAAAGTTTTAAAACTCTTTTAGAACTAATTCTTTTGTTAACTTGAAAGAAGTCATAGGACTTTAGGCCTAACTTAACCATGGGACCGATTTATAACTTGAAAGAATGTTCATAATTAAATATTTCACTTAAGATAAAAGGAGCAAGTCTTGAGCTTTAGAGATTTAGGTGACATCTTTGAATTATTACCATGCTATGCAACCTTATTTTAATCTTATCTTTATAAGGTGATAGCTTGGAATTATAAACATGATATGCAATTCCATTTCTTTATCTTTAAGATTTAAGGTGATAACTTAAAAATTAAACATGATGCAAGAACTTGTAATATAAACATGATGCAAGAAACTGAAGCGGTAGTTAGCACAGGACCGAGTGAGGGAGAAGAGAATCTTAAGCAAGGCGTAGTTAGACAGCGGGCGGTGAGGGGGATGAGAATTACATTTTTTTTTTTTAAGCTCCAATTTCAAGACTTCTTAAAGAATAAATTCTTTAACTCCAATTATCTCATTTCTTTGCTTATGATTCATAAGCAAGTCTTTGAGCTCTAGGATTTTTAGGTGATGACATAAAATAAACATGCCATGCATTGATTCTTTTAGCCATTATAAAATAAAGTGAGAGCATAAAATAAACATGAGATGCAACTTCTTTATTATCTTTAGAGATTAAGTGACAACTTGAAATTTAAACATGAAATGCAAGCTTGGAAATTTAAACATGAATATGCAAGTTCATTTATTCATTCTTGAGAATTTAGTGATGACATAGAAAGTAAACATGGTTATGCAAGGCATAAACTTAAACATGGATGCAAGTTCATTTTATTTCTTTACTAGAGCTCCTCCAAGACTTTAAGAAAATATAAATTCAACCCAATATATCTTAGCAAGACAAAGTGAAAAATACATCTTTCAAGTTCTAAACTCAAGATCATAAAAACATCATAAAAATATTATTCTTTAAAGTTTTGCATCAAGTGGAACTTTCAAGCTTTAGAGGCCTAACTTGTGATGGATTCACAACCCACCCTCAAGGTCCTCATCATCAAGCCATCATCTTAGTCCCACCTAGGCCATATGGCTGAATTGTTCAAAGAAAAGGAAGAAGAAAACCAAATGGAAAAACTAGAGAAAATCCATGAAATCATCATTTTGAACCAAGAACAACACTTAGCAAAGCATAGAAATAAACTTAAAAACAACTCCCTACCTAATCTGATTTGAAGGAAAGGAAGAGAACTTGGTTTCCTTGAGTGAAATGAAAGAAAATATTCTTGAAAACTTGAAGAAAGAATTCAGCCAAGAGAGGAAATGAGAGCTTTTGGTGCTCCTAAAACTAGAATTTGTGTAAGTTATGAACTAAGCATCTAAACTATCTTCAAGCATGCCTATTTATAGAGATTTTGCAGCTCATAAATGGACAAAGGAAGGAAAGAAATCTGACCAAAAATTAGAGAAAAAAATAAAAGAAAAATCATTTGTTTGGTGGCTTAAAACATGGAATCATGTTTCCATGTTTTCATGATTCTTTGTTTTCATTCTTTGGATTTTTGTGTAATAATTTTCTGACTTATTACTCAATAATTTCGTGCATTACAGCCTTGTGGAAGAGGATTTTGTGTGTTCCATGTATTTTTAGGTGTAGGCAAGGTATTCATGCAATTTAGAGAATTTACGGTTAAGGGTTTAAGTGAATTACTAAGCAATTTGGGTGTTTTAAGCAATTTTAGGTTCTAATCAATCTAAATAAATAATTTTGACTCTAGATTAGTAATTAGAATTTAATAAGCTTTAATTTGAGCCTAATATTGCTTAGGTTTCGTTGACGAATCAAAAATCTCAAAATTTGTAAAACTCACAAAGCAGGGGCAAAACGGTCATTACTTAAAAATTGCAGGAGACAGAGCTTAACCAATGGTTAATCATGGCTTAAAAACACCTTTTAACACATTTTAGTGAGGTTCAAGACTAAGTCGGCACAATTTGAGAATTAAAACGCGTAGGCGTTTTGGTCATTTCGCGCGTCGAGCTCAAAATTAGGATTTTTCTCCTCTATTAACACACATAACACAAACAATCCCTTATTAACATCAAAACATCCCCTTGAGGACGGGTGGGGCCCACGTCCTCATTTTCTCAGTAAAATAACCTCAGGGGCATTTTGGTCATTTTACACGTCCAGAAAATCGGGGTTTGCAATACTTGCGAATTGCTAACCTAACTCTTCTAACGTTATATTCCTTTATTAAGGATTGTTTGGTCTCAAATTTTATATAATATTACCTACGGTAATTCGGTAATTCCTAATGATAGTAAAAATTAAGTAAAAATTT
>JAMLFY010000999.1:0-19066 GCA_030441495.1 Dalbergia oliveri
CTTTGATACTACATGTCCCAAAAACTTCACTTCCTCCAACCAATTCACACTTGAGAGCTAACATACAACTTCTTCTCTTCAACACCTCTAAAACCAACTTTAAGATGACTTCCATGTCCTCATAGAGTCTTGAATAGATGAGTATGTCATTCTAAAAACAACCACGAACTTATCTAAATAGGGTCTAAGATCCTATCTAGTAGTCCATAAACACCAGCGGGTGCATGTCAGTCCAAAGGACATCACGGCAAACTCAAATGTCCGCCGTGTCCTAAAGCGGTTTAGGTATATCCTCATCTCTTCTCGAATTGGTGGTATCCTTTGACCTCAAATCAATCTTGAGAATACCAGTTCCTTTCAACTGGTCCATAAGATCATCAATCCTAGGCAAAGGGTATTTATTCTTCACCGTCACACGATTCAATTGCCTATAATCTACATAATCTCATGCTCCCATCCTTTTTCTTAACAAGAACAAAAGGGAGCTACAAGTGAGCACTGGTCTAATAAAACTCTTTTGTAACAAGCTCTTCCAATGGGTTTTCAATTCCTTAACTCCAAGGGTGACATCCTATACGGGGCTCTGGAGATATCAATTCGTACCAACTCAATAAAACTGCAGCCTCTCTCTGGGAGGAACTGGGGTGTCTAATTCAGAAATACCGAGGTACTCTTATTACAGGAATGTCATCTATGTTCTACTAAAGTCTACTCGTAAGCGGCTAGAAGGACATATCCCTTAGTTTCTTCCCACTTCCAAAAGACATCTTCACATTTCACATAAAGTTTCAAGGTTTGACTAGTCTTAGATGACGAAAATAACAGATTTGGTATGACAGTCTAACAACACATGGTTAGCGTGAAGCCAATCCAATGCCAAGGATAGCCTTATGTCTTTCAAGGGTAAACAAATTAAATCTATGACAAAAGATCTATTTCAATGGTAAGATGGCAATTCAGACAGAGGTTACATGTATGTAAGGACGGTTGGTAGGGGTAGAACAACGAGATCAAAAGGAAGCTAGAAACTTGCCAATTTAGAGTAAACACTAGCATGTGATAAAAGAATGATAGCACCGAGTCATATAGCACGGTAAGGTTCACCATTTAGTTCGCACTTACCTTCGATGAGGTCGTTGGATCCATGTGCGTCCTCTCTCGTTGAGGGTAAAGACCAATCCTTGGTGTTGCGGTCGGGGGTTCCTGACTTACGCCCTCCATTTCTTTTGCGTCCTTCGCATAGTGGCCGAGCTTCCACATTGAAACACACCCTTCCGGCTCCGCGGACGGTGCCATGATTCTTTCCAGGCGGCACTCCAGGCTTGTGCGGTCAGGGGAAGGAGCTCCTGGTGCCTGTTCTTGTTCCCATGGGCCCTCCTTGTTGATTGTTGTTGTTGTTATTGCCGCCCATTCCGCCTTGTTGATGGTTGCAGGCTTGCGGCGTGGGGTAAACGGCGGCCTTCATGTGCCGAGATGGTTGATTGTTGGGTCCTCTTTGTTGTTGTGGTTGATGATGTTGTTGTTGTTATTGGCTCGATTGATTGGTGAGATGGTAGTGGTTCCTTGCTTGAGTTGATTTGATGGCTTGAACTTCGGGGCTTGAGGTCCCGAACCGGGACGATCCAGGCACCTCAGGCACTCATCTCCTTGTGCCCTTCTTCGATGATTCGGCACTTGTTGACTGGGTTCCGAGAAGTCCTAATCTCCATGTGTGCCCAGCAAAGTTAAGTTCGGCCCTTGCACCGGGCCTCGAACTAACACACTTCCATCCTTTCTGGGGGTTCCCTTGGAAAACTCGTGAGAACTTGATCAACTCTTCAATTTCGCCGTGTCCTAGGCGACGGACATTCCACCTTGGCAGAGCTCATGAACTCAATGTCCTTGGCGTTCTCACGGTCGGGAAATACTTCTCATAGAAGTACGTCTTAACGCTCCAATTGATGGCTGCGCCATAGCTTCTAGCAGCCTTCGGGTGCGGTCCACCAAAACCGCGTCGGCTTCTCATGTGCAGCAAAGGTGACTTTCTCTTCCTCCGACAGGTAACTACGGGAGTAATCTTTTCCATGTTCTTGATCCACTCATCAGCCTTGTCGGGGTTCAGAGCTCCACGAAAGGTTGGGGGATTAGCCTTGGGAACCCCCAAAACGGGCTTGTTCCAAGCTTCGCGCAGGGACCTTGGGCGCATCCCTGGTTGATCATGCTCGAACACGTTCCATCGCCCTAGCCATTCACGTCCAGCGCTGTAGGTCTCATCTCCTCGTTCAGGGCGCGGTTTGTCGTCCTGTCTGTCTGCGGGGTGCCATTGGTCCTAAGCACACAAGTCAACAAATACCGAGGTGATTGCTAAACATTCCAAACTAAATGAGCTAGTTACCATGGCACAAATAAACAAGGTCATGAATGCCCATCCTGATAGCTTATCTCTAATAGCTAAGCACTACACATGACATACTGAACGTAACATGCTTCTAAAGATGGTCGCCTATCTAAGCTCCGTGGAATGGAAACTCTAGACCATAATGTAACACCCTAATATTTAACCTCAATACGCCTAGGACGTATCAAGACTAATTATTAGTTATTACTTCTCTTTAAATTCATTTATAAAATACTTAGCGGAAAATACGGTAAATTTTTTTTTTTTTGAAATGATTTATATAAACCAAAGTGCGAGCCTTTGCGCGTAACATAAACAACGTGAAGCGGAAGAATAAATAAAACATACAGAATATAAACATTAAAGAACACATTCAACATCATTCCTCATTACATTAGATAATATAGTTTAGTACATCACAAGAGAAATATAACAACATAAAGTCTTACCCGTCAACAGTGGAGAGCTTAAGGAAAACATAAAGACAAATACATGGTAATAATCCCAAAAGATAAACACCCAACTATCACTACCCTCCCACTCCAAGCCTACTGGTGACGCCGGTCCTGGTTGGGGAGATGTCCCGCGAACTGACGAAGCTCCTCGATGTAGCCCAACGAAGAGATCTAGGCATGGGAATCGAGGGACAGCGTGGCCTCCGCGTCGTGGTCGCTCTCTGGTGTCGACGCGCCTCGCATGCCTCGGTGGCCGTGTCCTCACTACCTCCTCCGTGACCCATAGGAACGAAGGGAAGATCCCTCCGAAGGATCAGCCTCTATCGAGAACGGGGAACATACTCAGGATAACGTACCTCCGACGAGGAAGGTTGACACGACGGTCTGCTCATCTCCTGGTCGTGTCCTCTCAAAGACGAGGTCGTCGCCAAAGGGTGAAGTCGGATCGAAGTGATAGCTGGAGACGGGGGAAGCAAAAGGGCGTCCCACATATGCAAAAACGCGCACCTCGCAATGACCCTTGAAGTGGTAGGACTGATGCTCGGGGTCATAGTGCACCTCCCATGTAGGCGGGTCAATGAAAATCACGACGACGCCATCGATATCTGAAGACGTAACGGAAAGAACAGAGAGAGGGGTCTCTTACTAAAGAATCTCAGGAGGAAATCCTCTATCCTAGTGCCATCGTTTACGTCCCAGGAACCTTGGGTTTATTATGAAAAGGTTGAGCATGCATAGGTTCATTATGAGGTTTTCACAAAGGTTGTTGTCCAAGGTCCATGTCTTTTATAATGATTCTTAATGCATGTATGCAACATAATGTTTCATGGATGCATGGTAGCACTTTAGGTAAATCAAACAATAATTCAAACAACATTTGTGTGGCATGAAACTTTTCTTTGATCATCTTTCCTTTTCTCATACTTGTGTCACCAATAATATAGTAACCGCACCCCTTAAGCTAGGCTATGAGCTCATACCTTAACTAGTCGTCACTAGTTCTTACTTATCCTCTTGATAAGCGAATCATAAACATCATAATCCCGACTCCCAGAGTACGGGTAGGGGGCCTAAGGATCACCCATCATGGGACTTTCTCCTTCTTCGAAACGCATCGACTGGTTAAGACCAGCGACTTTGTCCGCTTGGATGGCTCGACGTCCATACCCCCACGGGTCTTCTCTCAGAAGGGAGAAATGCGTTCTGCATATAACTTTTAAACTTCATATTTCTCAAAAACTTTCTTTTGTCCCTCAAATTTGACGGAAATTCCGGCATAACAGCTACTCTCCGAATTTCCTCAAATTTGAGTCATGCCACATAATTTCAGTCACATGCATCATTTTCATGGAACTTTCTCATTGCCACAACTTTCTAGTTCACATGAGCATATTTCTCAATTTCATTCATATCTTTGAAACATTATGCATTTCAAACACAACAATTCATCAAATTATGCATATAAAGTTTCATGCTCAAGGAACTAACATAATCACATCATCATACGTGTGCACGAGGTTCATCATCATAATCATACTCTCTCGTCCACCTATCTCACAGGATCTATTGCTTTGCCCCTTCGGGCTTTAAACTTGTATTTGCATTATTATTACCCTCAAGGGGTTGGCACTTAAACTTTTCCTCTAAGATTTGAACTCACCAAGATTCCACTCACTCAACATAAAAGGAGAAATATATATCATTTGCTTAAGGGGCTCTAGAATCTCCATTCGCGACCCTTTTAAGATCCATCTTCGCTAAGGCTCCATAATTAATTCTTAGATCAATTATGAGGGATTCCTAGGCATGTTCTCTAAGTTATAAACCACTTAGATCTCTTATCATCATTTATACTTAGAAATTAGCACCTAATCATTTATGAAGGGATCTTGTACATGTCTTACTAATTATGAATCATTTATCCCTGAATTAATCATGCTAGAACAGATTTGCACTTCTTTGTATTAAGGTGTTCTAGAATTCTCATCTCAAGTCCCTTTTAGTTACTTATTCTTTACTAGCTTCTCTAATCGATCCTTGCTTCACTCAACATAATTTTACACATTTAACACCTTAGAACAGCATTTATACAGTAGCCAAACATAGAACCAAATCATGAACCCATAAGATCACATAATCTCTTGGGTTGAAATGCATATAAGTTGCTAGTTTTCTCTTGGAATGTTTCTGAAACAAAAGGTGTTCTGGTAATCGATTACATGTTCCTAGTAATCGATTACCAGGAGCTCAATTCATTCTGGGTTTAAACAACAAGGTAATCGATTACACATAATGGTAATCGATTACGTAGGTTAAACCTTTTGGAAAAGTAAAGGATATAGGATAGGTAATCGATTACATACGACGGTAATCGATTACTTAGGGTAAATCCTTTAGGAAAAGTAAAGACATATGGTAATCGATTACTTTATAAGTAATCGATTACAGGGTTTCCAGAAAGGTTCTGGGCATGAAAAGCCGTAGTAATCAATTACACCTCTGGTAATCGATTAGAACCAAAAGTCCTTCAAAACCTTCTGGTAATCGATTACATGGGTGGTAATCGATTACCAGAACCTAAAATTGAGAAAACATGATTTTGACACATTCCAAACTATTTTAAACCTCTTGAGACCTCATAAAACAGTTTTCCAACATTTCCTTGAAAATCATTCATGTATTTTACAAAATCAAACCATTGTTGGTTCATACCAAAACTCATCCATTTCTTTTTGAATGGAGTTTCCTTTTTAGGATACTTAGGGCAAGTCTTTGAGCTCTAGAGTATTTAGGTGATGACAAAATCTTAAACATGCCATGCACTTTATTTTACTCTTCATTAGAAAGTAAAGTGAGAGCATAAAATAAATATGAGATGCAACTTCATTATTATCTTTAAGGATTAAGTGATGACTTGAAATATAAACATGAAATGCAAGCTTGGAATTTAAATATGGTAATGCAAGTTCATTCATTTACTCTTGTGAAATTAGTGATAGCATCAAAATAAACATGAGATGCAAGACATAAATTTAAACATGAATGCATCTTGTTTTTATCTTAGCTAGAGCTCTTGCAAGACTTTTAGAGGAACATAAACCTCAACCCATTATGCATCATAAGGCAAGCTTTAGAGTTCTTAGCACCTAGACTTCAAGAGAAATCTTAAGGTTTGAACTCACCATCAAGCTTAAGGAAATGGACCCAAAGTTCATCACTTTGTCTAAACAAAACTACAAGAACTAAGTCATATTCTTTATTTTATTGCTCATAGGCTTCAATCTAGCGTAAAACTCTAAACGCCGACCAACTTTAAGGTTGGCAAGGGTAAGCCTAGAGCTCTTTGAAATCATGAGATTAACTTTCTTAACAAAACTTTCGTGATCTACTAGACATATTTTACAAACTTTGTTCAAATCCATAGAAGAAAAACTGAAAATCCTTAAAGGAAAGAGGAAGAGGAAAAACCGAAACTTAAGCCAAGAAAAGAAAGGAAATCCAAGCATGTATGGTCCAAGACCAAGTTGTTTCAAGCTTTAGAGGTTTCTCACATGACAACAACAAATCATTATCTTGAAACCTCATCATCAAGCTCACATTCTTTTTGTAAGAAGGCCTCTTGGCCGAAAAAGAAAGAGGAAGGAAAAGGAGTTTGAAACCAAGAGAAAAACTAGAACTTTCTTGAAGAACACAACAAAAATCATCAAAACTTAACCCCTACCTTAAGAAGTCTTGAAGAGATGTAAGAAAGCTTTGTTTTCTAGATGGAAGGAGAAGGAAATCCTTTTGGAGTCTTGAGGAAGAAATCAGCCAAGTTGAGGGAATTTGAGAGGAATGAGAGAATTTGCAAGAAAGCTTGAACTTGGCAAATGATCCAAAGTGTAACCAAGTTCTCAAGGCTTGGTATTTATAGAAAACTTGCAATATGGAGGCTGAAATGGGAGGGGAACGGCCTTTTGGAGGAGGAGGAGGAGGAAATATCTCTTACAAAGGTATGGGCTTAGGCATGGCAAGCATGGTTGGAAGCATGGGCAAGGTATGGCCTAAGGCATGGCTTGGAGTGCATCACAACTCAACATGTGGCACCATTTGGAGACAGATTTCGGCCTCCTCATCAGCCAAGGGGAAGGGATTTTTGTTCATGTAATTGTGGTTTAAGGATGTGTTTAAGTGTTTCTATGATTAGGCTTTTTGATTAGGAGTTTGTAAGCAAGCGTTTAGGTGAGAAAATGGTTAATTGAGGTGGTTCAAGACTTGATTAGGAGGGTGATCTTATTAGATTAGTAATTTAAAATAATTCTTTTGGTCAAATGAGGTATGGCTCAATTCCTTAATTTAAGGAAAGGAGAGAGAAACACTATTCAAGATTCCATGACTAGCAATCTTGAATTTAAAATACCATTAGAGTTTATCTAAGCAATCTTAGGTTCTAATTAACCTTAATAAATCATTTTGACTCTAGATTAATTATCGAAATAAATTAATCTTCGATTAGAGCCTAATATTGCTTAGGTTTGCTTATTGCTTCATTAGGCGCACTGGACACGTGTCTAGGGCAAAATGGTAATTTTACACTAAAACTGCCTGGACCTTCCGGTTTAACTAAACATCAAACATTGCTCATAAACATCATTCTAAACTTCCTGGAAAGTTTGGGCTCAAACGGCATCTTTTACCCGTGTAGACACAGGAGGGTATTTTGGTCATTTTGAGCCGAAGTTTAGAAACGAGGTTCCCTCCTCGATATCATTCATAAACATAATCCCCTTCAAACATCGAGTTGACCCATTCGAGGGTTGCGGGCAACTGTCCTTTAATTTCTGTAGAATGACCTCAGGGCATTTTCGGTCATTTGTACTCTAAGATAGAGAAGTCTGGCGTACACATGTCACCTATAATCTTAACTAACTCTACCTTAGTTGGAAATTAAATGTTTAAATGTGCATTTTGGAATAAATTGTTAGAATATGATACTCTAAACTCATCAAATTTAGCATAAACAAATATCCATGCACTAAAACTCACCAATGATGAGTTTAGTTTAGAAAAGTTCAAGAATTTTAAACTTAATGCAATCTCGTTATAAAGATTTTATAGAATATATATTTAAGATAATATTAAAATAAAAATATTGTAAAAGATGAACAGAAGAGTTTATAAAGATAAAAAGTCAAATAACATATAAAAGTTGTATTTTTTAAAAATCAAATTAAAATAATAAAATGAAATTATAAGCCACAAAATTTAAAATAATGAAAAATTAGGTTAAAAATATCATGTGGCATCTACAATGGAATTATATAAAATATAAATAGAAAGATAGATATATAAATTAAAAGATATTACAATATATGTGTGTGTGATATCCCAAATTTCATCTACATGATAACAAATTAATCCGCAATTGATTTTGACTAGACAGTTGATTTTGGCCTTGTAGTGGGAAAGTCCAATAGTGATGATTTAAGGTTTATTAAGTCAATAGCAGAGTCACAAGACACAATATATAGAAGTTGAAGGAACACATAATACAAGACTAAATAAGAGTCACTTTCTAAGATCATTAATTAGTGATTAGAAGCTTAATTGAGAATTTAGGATTAACATTAAGAAAAGTATAAATAGGAACAATATGAGATTAATTCAATTTAAGTTACTAGATTAAAACCAATTAAGATATGAGTTAGCTCATACTTGTTATTAAGGATTAGTCAATTAGCTTGAGTAAATAGCTAATAAATATAGATCAAGAATGACTTGTAATAGGTAGTGTTAAGGCATAGACTCTAAAGCATACCAAACAAAGGCAATTTAATTATGTGATTAAAAAAGATAGTATAAAATTTATAATGGTCAAAAGTCAAATAAATAGTAAGGAGTTAATTAGAAATGATCAATTAACCATAAATTAGGGTTAAGAACATTAATATAAGGATTTAAAACACTTAATTAATTATTAAGATGAAAAATGAGTAGACCAATAGAGATTGGACAAGTGTTATGAAATATAACAAATAATATTAAAACGATAAGTGTGTCTAGATAAAGATACAAAGAATTACAAAAATACAATACCTTAGAGAAATTATGAAAATACCTTTACAATATAAAAGAAATTATAAAACTACTTGTTGCCTTGTACCTTTATTTTATAAATAGAATTATAAGAATGTCACTAACATTGTCTAGTTACTAAAATACCCTTATCTTGGTTTAGAAAATTACCACAATGTCATCACTTTAATAATTACAACAATGTCATTGCACAAATCCCTAGGCATGTCTTTTAGCAAGAATCAATTTAAGTCATTGGATTAATACTAAAAATTAAAAGATGAATTACCTAAAATAGCCAATCGTTAGCATAGAATATTAATTATAAGGATAAGTTTCTACAACAACTATTTAACATTATGAATGAGATATTGATAAAGTAAATGATTTAAATATTCTAATCATGGATTAAGAAGCTAATGGATGATTAGACTACTTAATGAGTATAGGATTGCAATTAGAAGATTAAAATATATTAAAACAAGGATTAACTACTTATTGTTAAGATTCTAAAAAGTGTGATTAATTATAAATGAAATTATGACATTAACAATACTAAAATTAAGACATGCATGCATAATGAAACCATGCATAAAATTAGTTGCATACATACACTCATATATTCTTATAGATTGAAAATTGATTCATACAATAATTACAAAGTTACATGATGTCAAAGTGATGCATGTGCATGTAATAAATTGAGAAATCCCTCCATGCTTGCCATGAAAACCATGGCTGCACACATAGCTTTGGGGAAGTGTAATTTTGATTGGATTTAAGCTATATGACACTTGAAAGACTTGATTTAATTGGCATTTTATGACACACATGGTGCAACAATTATAAGGATGAAACATGTAATTTCAAGTATGTTTGGCATAAAATCCTAACTTGACAACCTAACCAAAGACTAATTAATCTTTACACAAACTAAATAATCTAACTAAGTGAGTTTTTGGAGGCAAAAATCATCCCCAAACACAGCCCTTGGGCAGTGGCCTTGAAGCCTATATAGGGGACTAAGGTGTGTTTCATTTTGTTCCTTTATCTATTTGCTAAGTTTCTAAGACTTATAGCATTCTTTATTGTTCTTGTTCTTCCTCTTCTATTTCTTCCTCTTCTCCTCACTTCAAAGAAAGTTTCTCCATCATCAAACCTCACACAAACACTTGAATCCTAACCCAAACACTTCACAAGCCTTACAAGAGTTACGCTTTTTAACTCTTATGAAAAATATTGTCTCAAACACACACTAGTTTTCAAGAAAAGTTCAAGAAGAATCACTAACCTCCAAGATTTCTTGTTTGAGCTCAAAGGAAAGGAAAAGAGGACTCATTTAATCCTCTACAATAGAGGTAGGAGCTTCCTCTTTGTTTGTTCAAGCATTAATGGCTTTTAACCTTGTCCATGGTTAGAATGCCTCAAACTTGTATGATTGATAAAAGCTTTTGAATGATTGAGTGTGAAAATATTTTTATGAACCCTAAATGTTCTTCTTGTAGGTATAAAAGTGCAAAAAGAAGGTTGAATCATATTTTGCTTCTTTTTACATCTAAAAAATTTAAAAAATACTATCAAGCATTAAGCTTGAAGTGTAGCAAAATGAGATTAGTTGTTTCAAACGTAGATCTCTAAGCATACAATATGTAATAGAACCGCTAAATCAATATTTCAGGTTAAACAACATAACGAGAAAATAAAAGATCAAGAAAAAGATATGACACAAATGTTTTTATACTAGTTTGGCCAAATTCTACATATAGTACTAAACACACATTGAGGTTCCACTAAACATTTTTCTCAAACCAAAGAAAGAACACAGATAATCTTTACATTAGCCTTCCAAGCCTCACATGTGACCAATAGACAACCTCCACTATCACAACCTGAAGTAGTTATTCACCAAGCCTCTCCCATCTGAACCAAATAGTTATTCACCAACCTCTCTAAGCTAAACCTTGAGTAGTCTTGTACTAGCCTCTCCAAGCTAAACCGTGACAAGTAGATAACCCCTATTGTCTCGTTGAAAGTAGTTATTCCCTAGCCTCTCCAAGCCGAAACAAGTAATCTTTCACTCCTCTCCAAGCTGAACCCGTGACAAGTAGGCAACCCTTACAATCACGTTGAAAGTAGTTATTCACTAGCCTTTCCAACTTAACTCAGTAGTCTTTCATGGCCTCTCCAAGCTGAACCATGACCAATAAGAGCACCTTCCTTTGCATTGCAAGTAGTTTTACATTAGTCTTCCAAGCTATCTCACTGATCACTACTAGATCAAGAATACAAAGGTTTATGTTTAGGTACCACTCAAACTAACCTATACTCAGTTTTCTTAAAATATACATGAATAACCTGGGATAACTTGAATGACTTCTTCTATCATTGCTTCCTAGGAAGAACATATATCTATTCAAGATGTAGAAAGAAGATTTTTACATATAAGGAATCTGATTACATGATATGATGAACCTTCAGGATGTAAGGAGATTTTCACAGGTTTCCACTCTGTGTAGCATAAATCTCTAGTCGCTGAGCAAGCCTCTTGTTTATGGATGGTCTTCCTTGTGACCGTTGCCTTTGATTAGATCTCCAAATGACACGTGTTGATAATCCATTTGTGTCTTGGAAAGCTTCTAGAAGAGTAGCTTGTTTGTTTGTAAGCTATTGGAAAGTTATTGCAAGATTAAGGTTTTTAATACTACTTCAGAAACTACTCTTACTTTCTTAACGTGATTTTTGAACTCTTTCTTCTAAAGCTAAGGTTCTTGACAAGTTAAGAAGAATGACTCGCTAGTTTGAAACTGGGTTTAACTTTAAATTTGAATTTCAAAAGTTCAAATTTCCCTCCTTTTCAAATAACGTTAATGCTTCATTGAAGTAAGCTTTCTGATGTTATTAGTTCCTTGATGAATCTTTGATCTCTAGATCTTCAATCCAAACTTTATGATGATGAAAGATTTGCGATCATGATGATTGAATATTGTGTAATACGTTGTTATTGGAGTTTTCTTGATATCTTCATTTTGAGCATACTTTCTTATGTCTAGTGTTACTTTTTGAAGTCCCATGCCTTGGTTTCTTGCCCTTGTTTTGATTTCCTTTATCTGTAAGGCATGTATGCGTATTTTGCATAATATAATATTCACTTCTATTAAGTTCAATCTCTTTATATGAGATAAATCATGTTTGCATATGCCAAGTGAAATTATTCTCACTTTAAATATGTGTTATGCAATCAGGAAATACCTATATGCTATGTCAAGAAACTCAAGGTAACATTAGCTTCTTCAAAGTGTTTTCTTTAAATTGGTTATGTTGTCATTCAAAACATATTGCCATAATGTAACACCCTAATATTTAACCTCAATACGCCTAGGACGTATCAAGACTAATTATTAGTTATTACTTTTCTTTAAATTCATTTATAAAATACTTAGCGGAAAATACGGTAAATTTTTTTTTTGAAATGATTTATATAAACCAAAGTGCGAGCCTTTGCGCGTAACATAAACAACGTGAAGCGGAAGAATAAATAAAACATACAGAATATACACATTAAAGAACACATCCATCATAAACATCATTCCTCATTACTTTAGATAATATAGTTTAGTACATCACAGAGAGATATAACAGAAACATAAAGTCTTACCCACTAGTGGGCGGAGCTTGCAGTACAATGGGAAACATAAAGACAAATACATGGTAATAATCCCAAAAGATAAACACCCAACTATCACTACCCTCCCACTCCAAGCCTCCTGGTGACGCCGTCCTCGGTTGGGGAGATGTAGCCCGAACTGACGAAGCTCCTCGGATGTAGCCCAACGAAGCGGAGATCTAGGCATGGGAATCGAGGGGACAGCGTGGCCTCCGTGTCGTGGTCGCCTCTCGGCTTCGAACGCGCCTCGCATGCCTCGGCTGGGTGACCGTGTCCTCACTACCTCCTCCGTGACCCATAGGGAACGAAGGGAAGATCCCTCCGAAGGATCAGCCTCTATCGAGTACGGGGACATACTCGGGATATCCGCGTACCTCGACGAGGAAGGTTGGGGCGTCTTGCTCATCTCGGGTCGTGTCCTCTCGAAGATCAGGTCGTCGCCAAAGGGTGAAGTCGGATCGAAGTGATAGCTGGAGACGGGGGAAGCAAAAGGGCGTCCCACATATGCAAAAACGCGCACCTCGCAATGACCCTTGAAGTGGTAGGACTGATGCTCGGGGTCATAGTGCACCTCCCATGTAGGCGGGTCAATGAAAATCACGAACGACGCCATCGATATCTGAAGACGTAACGGAAAGAAACAGAGAGAGGTGAGAATTCTTACTAAAGAATCTCATAGGGAAGTCCTCTATCCTAGTGCCATCGTTTACGTCCCAGGAACCTTGGGTTTATTATGAAAATGTTGAGCATGCATAGGTTCATTATGAGGTTTTCACAAAGGTCGTTGTCCAAGGTCCATGTCTTTTATAATGATTCTTAATGCATGTATGCAACATAATGTTTCATGGATGCATGGTAGCACTTTAGGTAAATCAAACAATAATTCAAACAACATTGTGTGGCATGAAACTTTTCTTTGAACATCTTTCCTTTTCTCATACTTGTGTCACCAATAATATAGTAACCGCACCCCTTAAACTAGGCTATGAGCTCATACCTTAACTAGTCGTCACTAGTTCTTACTTATCCTCTTGATAAGCGAATCATAAATATCATAATCCCGACTCCGAGTACGGGTAGGGGCCTAAGGATCACCCATCATGGGACTTTCTCCTTCTTCGAAACGCATCGACTGGTTAAGACCAACGACTTTGTCCGCTTCGGTATGGCTCGACGTCCATACCCCCACGGGTTTACTTTCTCCTGAAGGAGAAATGCGTCTCGGCATATAACTTTTAAACTTCATATTTCTCAAAAACTTTCTTTTGTCCCTCAAATTTGACGGAAATTCGGCATAACGCTACTCTCCGAATTTCCTCAAATTTGAGTCATGCCACATAATTTCAGTCACATGCATCATTTTCATGGAACTTTCTCATTGCCATAACTTTCTAGTTCACATGAGCATATTTCTCAATTTCATTCATATCTTTGAAACATTATGCATTTCAAACACAACAATTCATCAAATTATGCATATAAAGTTTCATGCTCAAGGAACTAACATAATCACATCATCATACGTGTGCACGAGGTTCATCATCATAATCATACTCTCTCGTCCACCTATCTCCAGGTCTTATGCTTTGCCCCTTTGGGCTTTAAACTTGTATTTGCATTATTATTACCCTCAAGGGGTTGGCACTTAAACTTTTCCTCTAAAGTTTGAACTCACCAAGATTCCACTCAGCACTCAACATAAAAGGAGAAATATATCGTTTGCTTAAGGGGCTCTAAAATCTCCATTCGCGACCCTTTTAAGATCCATCTTCGCCTAAGACTCCATAATTAATTCTTAGATCAATTATGAGGGATTCCTAGGCATGTTCTCTAAGTTATAAACCACTTAGATCTCTTATCATCATCTTATGCTTAGAGATTAGCACCTAATCATTTATGAAGGGATCTTGTACATGTCTTACTAATTATGAATCATTTATCCCTGAATTAACCATTCTAGAACAGATTTGCACTTCTTTGTATTAAGGTGTTCTAGAATTCTCATCTCAAGTCCCTTTTTAGTTACTTATTCTTTACTAGCTTCTCTAAATCGATCCTTGCTTCACTCAACATAATTTTACACATTTAACACCTTAGAACAGCATTTATCCAGTAGCCAAACATAGAACCAAATCATGAACCCATAAGATCACATAATCTCTTGGGTTGAAATGCATATAAGTTGCTAGTTTTCTCTTGGAATGTTTCTGAAAACAAAAGGTGTTCTGGTAATCGATTACATGTTCCTAGTAATCGATTACCAAGAGTTCAATTCATTCTGGGTTTTCAAAAACAAGGGTAATCGATTACATAATGGTAATCGATTACGTAGGGTTAAATTTTCAAAAAAGTAAAGAACATAGGTAATCGATTACATACGACAATCGATTACTTAGGGTATCTTGAAGAGTAAGAACATTTGTAATCGATTACATTATAAAGTAATCGATTCCATTTCCAGAAGGTTTGGGCATGAAAAGCCATAGTAATCGATTACACTACCTCTTAATCGTTACCAAACCAAAAGTCCTTCAAAACCTTCTGGTAATCGATTACATTGGTGGTAATCGATTACCAAACCTTGAAAATTGAGAAAACATGATTTTGACACATTCCAAACTATTTTAAACCTCTTGAGACCTCATAAAGGTTTCCAACATTTCCTTGAAAATCATTCATGTATTTTACAAAATCAAACCATTGTTGGTTCATACCAAAACTCATCCATTTCTTTTTGAATGGAGTTTCCTTTTTAGGATACTTAGGGCAAGTCTTTGAGCTCTAGAGTGTTTAGGTGATGACAAAATCTTAAACATGCCATGCACTTTATTTTACTCTTCATTAGAAAGTAAAGTGAGAGCATAAAATAAATATGAGATGCAACTTCATTATTATCTTTAAGGATTAAGTGATGACTTGAAATATAAACATGAAATGCAAGCTTGGAATTTAAATATGGTAATGCAAGTTCATTCATTTACTCTTGTGAAATTAGTGATAACATCAAAATAAACATGAGATGCAAGACATAAATTTAAACATGAATGCATCTTGTTTTTGTCTTAGCTAGAGCTCTTGCAAGACTTTTAGAGGAACATAAACCTCAACCCATTATGCATCATAAGGCAAGCTTTAGAGTTCTTAGCACCTAGACTTCAAGAGAAATCTTAAGGTTTGAACTCACCATCAAGCTTAAGGAAATGGACCCAAAGTTCATCACTTTGTCTAAACAAAACTACAAGAACTAAGTCATATTCTTTATTTTATTGCTCATAGGCTTCAATCTAGCGCGGATTCTAGAACGGCCGACCAACTTTAAGGTTGGCAAGGGTAAGCCTAGAGCTCTTTGAAATCATGAGATTAACTTTCTTAACAAAACTTTCGTGATCTACTAGACATATTTTACAAACTTTGTTCAAATCCATAGAAGAAAAAAATGAAAATCCTTAAAGGAAAGAGGAAGAGGAAAAACCGAAACTTAAGCCAAGAAAAGAAAGGAAATCCAAGCATGTATGGTCCAAGACCAAGTTGTTTCAAGCTTTAGAGGTTTCTCACATGACAACAACAAATCATTATCTTGAAACCTCATCATCAAGCTCACATTCTTTTTGTAAGAAGGCCTCTTGGCCGAAAAAGAAAGAGGAAGGAAAAGGAGTTTGAAACCAAGAGAAAAACTAGAACTTTCTTGAAGAACACAAACAAAAATCATCAAAACTTAACCCCTACCTTAAGAAGTCTTGAAGAGATGTAAGAAAGCTTTGTTTTCTAGATGGAAGGAGAAGGAAATCCTTTGGAGTCTTGAGGAAGAAATCAGCCAAGTTGAGGGAATTTGAGAGGAATGAGAGAATTTGCAAGAAAGTTGAACTTGGCAAATGATCCAAAGTGTAACAAGTTCTCCAAGGCTTGGTATTTATAGAAAACTTGCAATATGGAGGCTGAAATGGGAGGGGAACCGGCGGCCTTTTGGAGGAGGAGGAGGAAATATCTCTTACAAAGGTATGGGCTTAGGCATGGCAAGCATGGTTGGAAGCATGGGCAAGGTATGGCCTAAAGCATGGGCTTGGAGTGCATCACAATCAACATGTGGCACCATTTTGGGGACAGATTTTCGGCCTCCTCATCAGCCAAGGGGAAGGGATTTTTGTTCATGTAATTGTGGTTTAAGGATGTGTTTAAGTGTTTCTATGATTAGGCTTTTTGATTAGGAGTTTGTAAGCAAGTTTAGGTGAGAAAATGGTTAATTGAGGTGGTTCAAGACTTGATTAGGAGGGTGATCTTATTAGATTAGTAATTTAAAATAATTCTTTTGGTCAAATGAGGTATGGCTCAATTCCTTAATTTAAGGAAAGAGAGAGAAAACACTATTCAAGATTCCATGACTAGAATCTTGAATTTAAAGAATACAATTAGAGTTTATCTAAGCAATCTTAGGTTCTAATTAACCTTAATAAATCATTTTGACTCTAGATTAATTATCGAAATAAATTAATCTTCGATTAGAGCCTAATATTGCTTAGGTTCGGCTAATTGCTCATTAGGCGCATGTACACGTTCTAGGGGCAAAATGGTAATTTTGCACTAAAACTGCCTGGACCTTCTGTCAACTAAACATCAAACATTGCTCATAAACATCATTCTAAACTTCCTGGAAAAGTTTGGCAAACGGCATCTTTTACCAGTGTAGACACGGAGGTATTTTGGTCATTTTGAGCCGAAGTTTGAGAAACGAGGTTTCCTCCTCATATCATTCATAACAGCATAATCCCCTTCAAACATCGAGTTGACCCATTTGAGGGTTGCCGGGCAATGTCCTGAATTTTCGGGTAAATGACCTCACATTTTGGTCATTTGTACTCTAACAGCGGAAACGGGCGTTACATTACTCCCCTCCTTAAAGAGAATTCGTCCTCGAAATTCGTTACCTTAAAGCTCGGATACTTCGCATTTCGAATTCCAACTCCCATGTGTACTCCTCCGTCTTGCTCGTCCCCACGCGACTTTCACCAAAGGAAACTTACTCCACCGCTGACACCACGGTCCACGATCCTCGTTGGTGGATGTGAAATAGGTCCTCCCTCAACGTACATGCTCTGGCTTTAACACATGGCTAGGGTTTGATTGATATTTTCAAGCTTGGAGACGTGAAAGACGTCATGAAGATTTGAGATTTGGAGGTAGGGCTATTTGTAGGCGACCACCCCGACTTTCTTAAGGATTTCAAAGGTCAAGAAATCGGGACTCAATTTCTTGATTTTCATGGCTCTACCTATTCCTGTAGTGGGAGTTATTCTCAGAAAACATGCTCACCTTCTTGGAATTCTAACGTTCGCCGCTGTCCCATAGCTCTTTGTCCCTTTGAGGTCAAGATTCTATCCTTGATCATTTTATTTGCTCTTGTTTCCCTTACTACATCCGGTCCCAAAATGCTTTGTTCTCCAAGATCATGCCAACACAAAGGCGACGACACTTCCTTCCATACAAGGCCTCGTACGGTGCCATATTCGATACCGCATGATAGACCGTTGTTATACGCGAACTCCAATGAAGCGGGTGTACTATCCCAACTCCCTTTCTATCCAAAACACATGCCCTTAGCATATCCTCCAATGTTTGGATAGTTCTTTCGATTGTCCATCTGTTTGGGGGTGGTAAGCCGGGCTTAAGCACAACTTAGAACCAAACGCCTTTTGAAAGGCTTCCAAAACGCGACGTAAACCGCGGATCTCTGTCCAAATTATCGTCGATGGAACTCCGTGTAACCTTACTATCTCTTGGATGTACAACGGGCCAACTTATCTAGGGAAAAGGTTAACTTGATGGGTAGGAAATGGCCGACTGGTTAACCTGTCCACTATTACCCATATAGCGTCATGGCCGGCTTGGGTTCGGGGTAGGCTGGTCACAAAATCCATAGATATACTATCCCACTTCCATTCGGGGATAGGCAAAGGTTGCAACATTCCTGAAGGCTTCTGGTGCTCAATCTTCACCTTTTGACAGACTAAGCACTTACTAACCCAGGCTACTACGTCCCTTCCAATCCGGGCCACCAAAACATCTTCTTTAAATCCTGATACATCTTGGTGGCACCAGGATGGATGGTGAAGTGGCTTTTATGGGCCTCCTCCAAGATACTCTCTGGAGGTCACCATCTTGCGGACACACATCCGCCCTTCAAACCTCCACAATCCATCTGCCTTGCTCAAAACCCTTAAGCTTTCCAGCCTTAACCGCCTCTAGAGTCTCCCTAAACTCCTCATTTTCTACTTGTGCCATCATCACCCTTTGTTTAAACCCACTTGTTACTGGAAGATGACACATCTTTACACTCTTTTGTTATTGACATCCCCAAATTCATGTCCCTAAACTTCTCTATGAGCTCAACTTCCTTGACCATCATGTGGGATAAGCGTAATGATTTTCGACTCAAGGCATCGGCAACCACATTGGCTTTGCCTGGGTGGTAACTTAGGCCGAAATCATAGTCCTTTAGAAACTCCATCCACCTTCTTTGCC
>JAMLFY010001000.1:0-19035 GCA_030441495.1 Dalbergia oliveri
TTTCTTCACTAAAGTTGATCTACACTTCCATCTCTATAACTACAATTGATTAAATTCAAAACCTCATCCTTTTCATCTCATCCATCACTAATTATAGGAGGGTTTGGGGGTGTTTGAGGAGTTTGAAGTGAGGAACTTATCATCTTGAAGCAAGCCAAAGACAAAGAGACACTAGCCTTCACAAGTAGGGTTCTTTGTTGTTCTGTTCTTGCTGATTTTTATGTTCTGTTTTGGGATGATGTATGTCCAAAATTTTTGATGATTTTGATTGATATTATGTTGAAATTGATGTATGAATTTTGGTGATGGGGTTGGATGGTGTTAGTAAAGGGTTTGGTATTAAAATAAGTTGGACTGGTATGCTGGATTCTCGAGTTGCTTGCAGGCAGCCTGGAATCATGAATTTTGAACATGTTGTAGGGCTTTTCGTGAGCTGGAAAAAATATATGTTCAAGCTAACATCTTGGGCTAGTCCATAAATTTTCTTGGGTATTTATATTGAAGTTTTCTGCCTCAAAAAAATCAAGACCCGAAATGTAACTAATGGTTGTCCTGGTTGCTGAAATTGAAGCAATAAACTTATCCGAATTTATTATCATAGTAATTGGTTGATCTAGCCCATGAAATTTTTATGAGAAGTTAGTAACATATTGAAGTGTCACTGTGAATTTTCTTGGGTTTTAAATCAATCAATTTCTAGGGTTAAAAATTATGAGAACCCAAATCTGGTCTGTGAATTGGTGGCACCTGACCATTGGAATTGTATATTTTATTGAAGTAGCTACAAAACTCTGTTGCCCTGAGATTTTTATAGGTTATTCTAGACACCTTGAAGTGTCATGTCGAATTTTTGTGGTGTGATGGCTGTTGGTTATAGCAATTAAATGTTGTACCTAGAACATCAATTCTGCCAGGTCCTGGAAAATGAAAATGAATGAAAATCATGATGATATGATAGCTATCCCAATTCTATGGCATGTGAATGCACACTAATTGCTTCACTTTCTGATTCATGAACCTCTAATGGGAGTGAATATTTAATTGTAAATTAAGCATGCTATTGAGACAAGAAAGAGAAGTATGTAATGCAATATGTGAAGGAGTGCAAGAAATAGTTGGTATATATGCTCTTGCATACTTGAGCATTGGGAAAATACCAAAAACAAGGCTTAGAGGGATAGAGGGGAAGGCAAAAAGAAGGACTTCCCTAGAAAGTTTATAAGTTGGTAGACGTATCGGCTAGGCATAAACTGTGTGTGATCCGGAAATGGAAAAAAATGAAACCAATGATCACGAATAGGAATGAGCTCATGTCCAAGCCTATTGTCCTCTATGAAATTGTTACATACTGAAGTGGCCCTATGAAACTAAGCCTTCCCTATGTTTATAAATTGAGAAGATATGTGGAACTGAGCTTATGGTTGTACATGATTTATCGTACTGGTGCTATTTTAATTTCCACAATCTCCAGGTTTTAGTATTGATACCTATGATTAATATATGAATGTTTTACATGTATGGATTCATTACTTGTACTATGTTTAGCATCTGGGGGAACCCTCCTGAGAATTTTACAATATCTCACCCCGCAGCTGTGTGTATTATATGAGATTCGCCAGATGCCGTCCCTGGTGTTCTTCTTTGACTCGCCCAATGGGTGTGGCAATACGACCCAGCCTTGGACTCTTTGTACGCTGTAGGGGGTCTCTACGTTCCGTATATATATGTTCTTCGGCCGATCCTTTAGTACTTCCATTTCGCCATCGACTTTGATCCCACTTTCCCTTATGATGGTGTGCCTTTCCACATGGCACATAGGACGTGTTGAATGTTCCTCTTGCCCCACATTGCTCACCCGCGGCGGATGCACCCGTGTCATCCTCCTCTTGAATTCGGATTTCTAGGGGCCAAGATGCGTGGAGGTGAGGCCATTGCACTTATGGCCAATGGTTTTTTGTAGGAGGAGACGGTCATCAACGGCAATTGACATGTATAGAGTAGTAGCGTAGTGTTAGGTTTTACCTACATCCCGCTGATGTACTTTTAGTTTCCTTTGCTCTGTTGTATATATGTATATGCTATTTTGTGACTGGTGTTTGAGCGGTTGGGTCTGAGGGTAGGGGGATTAGCCTCGTTTGCACAGAGTTCTATTCTAATTCGGGTCGTTTTGTTGGTTTTTGTTCTTATGATGTATATACATAATACTGTGACATGATGTCCCTATATGTAAATCTTGTTGTGATAGCATATGTATTACGGCTCTCTTATAGGTGCTACTTCGACTAGTATAGACCAGAAATGCCAGTAATACTCTACTAATTACTATATCCATACTCGAGTAAATGTGGTAATTAGAGGATGTTAGACTACCCAAAGTCGACAAAAGAACTATGCGACGCGAAAGTCGTTGGAGTTCTAAGAGGAACATCTTAAGGATTACCCCGCTCAGGCATAGGTAGAGCCATGCAAGTCGAAGTTGAGTCCTCCGTTCTCGAGTCCTTTAAACCTCAGAGAGTCGGGACGGTGACTTACAAAATAGCCTTACCTCCTAACACTGTCTAATCTTCATGATGTCTTCACGTCTCCAAGGAGATATCAATCCGATCCTAGCCATGTGTTAGAGCAGGAGCATATCAGTTAAGGGAGGACCTAACTTTGAATTTACCACCAACGAGGATCGTGGACCGTGGCGTTGAGAACGACTCGAGAAGCAAGTCTATTCCTTTAGTGAAAGTGGCGTGAGACGAGACAAGACGGAAGAACACACGTGGGAGCTAGAATCCAAGATGTGGACGAAGTATCCCGGGCATTTCTAAGGTAACGATTTTGAGGGCGAAATTCTTTTTAAGGAGGGGAGTAATATAACGCCTGAATTTTATTATTAAGATACAAATGACCAAAATGTCCTGAGGTCATTTTTCCCGGAATTAAAGGATAGCCGACCCGGCGAGTCATCGAGTCAGTCAGACTGGGGTTTGAAGAGGGTTATGATAATGTTTGATATCAGAGGTGAAAATCTCATTTTTCTGAACTTTTTCAAAATGACCAAAATACCCCTAGAGTGTTTTATGCGGTAGAACCGTTTGAGCTGAAACTTTCCAGTAAGTTGGGAATGATGTTTATGAGTGGTTTGTGATGGTTACTCAAACAGGGTCCAAGGTTTTAGTGCAAAATTACCATTTTGCCCCTGGAGCAATTGTACAGTGAGCCTAATGATGTAATTAACCAAACCTAAGCAATATTAGGCACTAATTGAAGATTAATTAATTTCCATAATTAATCTCAAGTCAAAATAATTTATTAAGGTTAATTAGAATCTAAGATTGCTTAGTTAAACTCTAATCTCATTCTTTGATTCAAGATTCCTAGTCATAATCTTGAATAGCAACTTCTCTCTCCAATTCCTTAAATCAAGGGATTGTGTATGATTTAATTTGACTAGAAAATGGTTTTTAATTTGTAATCTAGCAAGACTACCCCTAAATCAAGTCTTGACAACCTTAATACCATACCTGCCTAAACACTTTCTTACAAACTCCTAATCAAAACATTAATCAAAGAAACACCTAAACACATCCTTAAACCAAAATTACATGAACAAAATCTCTTCCCCTTGGCTGAAATGCCTGGCCGAAATTCTTACCTCTCATTTGTGTCACATATTGATTTTGTTTCACTTAAAGACCATGATTTCATCAATGCTTAAGCCTATATCTCACCATACCTTGCCTATGCTCACAACCATACCAATCAAGGAGATATTTCTTCTTTCCTTTTTCCTCTAAAGGAGCGGCCAGCTCCTCATTGGTCTAGGCCATCCATTGAGTTTTCATTTCTCTATAAATATGCAAGCTTGAAAGCTCTTTGAATCTTTCACACTTTGCAAACTTTGAGCTCTTTCTCAAAGATCAAATAAGTCATTTTCCTTCGTCATTTTCCAAACACAACCTCTCTCTTATTCTTTTTCGTCTTGATTGGAAACTCCCTCTTCAAGCTCTAAAGAAGATTTTCTTTCCTTCTCATCTCAAGGGATCAAGCTTCTTCATCATTCAAGACTTCATTTGGTAGGGGTTTCTTTTCCAAGTTTTGTTTGCTTTCTTTAAGGAAGAGTTATAGTTTTCTCTTAGGTTTTTAAAGCTCTTCTTTTTCCTCCTTCATTTTGGCCTTAGAGCCTTGTGTTAAGAAAAACTTTGGCTTGATGATAAGTTTTCAAGAAAATAGTCTTGTGATGTCATATGAGAAATGTAACACCCTAATATTTAACCCCAATACGCCTAGGACGTATCAAGATTAATTATTAGTTATTACTTCTCTTTAAATTCATTTATAAAATACTTAGCGGAAAATACGGTAATTTTTTTTTGAAATGATTTATATAAAACAAAGTGCGAGCCTTTGCGCGTAACATAAACAACGTGAAGCGGAAGAATAAATAAAACATACAGAACATAAACATTAAAGAACACATCCATCATAAACATCATTCCTCATCACATTAGATAATATAGTTTAGTACATCATAACAGAAATATAACAGAAACATAAAGTCTTACCCATACTAGTGGGCAGAGCTTGCAATACAATAATATCAAATGATAACAAATACATGAAACAACCCCAAAAGATAAACACCCAACTAAGACTACTCCTCCTCGAGCCATGGATGACGCTCCTCCCGTCCCTCGATGGTATATATCCAATGAACTGCAAGCTCCTCGGATGCGTGAAGGCGGAAGGATGGGCGAGCATGCCGCCACGATGAGGGCGCATCTCTAGACGTCGTGCTAACCTCGCTGCGTCACCGTCTCCTCGCTCCGTCCCGATATCCATGGGTACGGCGGGGCGGAACCCTCAGAAAGGATGAGAAGGAGGATCCCTCGATGGGTCGTCTCCGAACGTCTCGAGGAGGCACGTACTCGGGGTAGCCTACACCGCCTCGAGGTGCCGAATGGGCGCGGACGTTCTACTCGTCACGGGTCGCGTCCTCTCAAAGATCATCGTCGCCAAAGGAAGGTCGGAGTGAGTGTGGCTGGAACGGGAAAGGCAAAAGGGCGTCCATATATGCAAAAATGCATCTAGCACAACGACCCTCAAAGTGGTAGGACTGATGGTCCGGGTCATAGTGCACCTCCACACGGTGCGTCAACAAAATCACGAACGACGCCATCGAATCTGAAGACGTAACGGAAAGAAACGAGAGAGGGGTGAGAATTCTTGCTAAAGAATCTCATAGGAAATCCTCTATCCTAGTGTCATCGTTTACGTCCCAGGAACCTTGGGTTTATTATGAAAAGGTTAAGCATGCATAAGTTCATTATGAGGTTTTCACAAAGGTATTTATCCAAGGTCCATGTCTTTTATAATGATTCTTAATGCAACATAATAGTTCATGGATGCATGGCAGCACTTTAGGTAAATCAAACAATAATCAAACAACATTTAAGTGGCATGTAACTTTTCTCTTGAACATCTTTCCTTTTCTCATACTTGTGACACCAATAATATAGTAACCGCACCCCTTAAACTAGGCTATGAGCTCATACCTTAACTAGTCGTCACTAGTTCTTACTTATCCTCTTGATAAGCGAATCATAAACATAATCATCATAATCCCGACTCCCAGAGTACGGGTAGGGGCCTAAGGATCACCCATCATGGGACTTTTTCCTTCTTCGAAACGCATCGACTTAAGACCAACGACTTTGTCCGCTTGGCAGGCTAATGTCTATGCCCTCACGGTTTTACCTTCTCCTCACCGAGAGGAGAAGTACGTCTCGGTGTGTCACCTTAAACATCATATACTTTCATTCTTCGAAACGCATCGACTGGTTAAGCCAACGACTTGTCCGCTTCGGTATGGCTCGACGTCCATACCCCACGGGTTTACTTTCTCCTCAGAAGGAGAAATGCGTCTGGCATATAACTTTAAACTTCATATTTCTCAAAAACTTTCTTTTGTCCCTCAAATTTGACGGAAATTCGAGGCATAACGCTACATTCGAATTTCCTCAAATTTGAGTCATGCCACATAATCTCAATCACATGTATCATTCTCATGAAACTTTCTCAATTAAAAACTTTCTAGTTCACATGAGCATATTTTCAATCTCATTCTACTTGAAACCTTATGCATCTCAAATACAACACTCATCATATCATCATGTCAATTATTTACATAAAGTTTCATGCTCAAGGAATTAACATAATCACATCATCATAATATGCTCGAGGTTCATCATCATAATATGTCTCACTGGCCTCCTATCTCATAGTATCTTATGCTTTGACCCTTACGGGTCTTAAACTTATATTTCGTCATTCTAATCCTCACTAAGGATTTTTATAACACCTAAGGGATCATTACTTAAAATTCTCACTAAGTTTTAGGCACACTTAAAATTCCAAACAGCATTATGTAGTTTGGGCAGGAAAAATATCATATCTTACGGGGCTCTAGAATCTCCGTTCGTGACCCTTTTAAGATGTCTTCGCCTAAGGCTTCATAATCAATCCCTAAACCAATTATGGGATTCCTAGGCATGTTTACTAAGTTATAATTCACTTTTCCTCAATTTAGCTTTGCTCAGAATCACATTTTGCCATGTCTAAGTGTGCTAGAATTCCTATTTTAAGTCCTTATCATCACCTTAAGCTTAGTAATTAATACCTAATCATTTATGAAAGGTTTTTATGCATATCCTACTGATTATGAACCATTTACACTTGAATTAATTATGCTGGAACAGAATTGCATTTTTTTCTAGGTGTTCTAGAATTCTCATTTTAAGTCCTTTCTAGTTACTTATTTTTTCTAACTTCTCTAAATCGTTCCTTGCTTCACTCAAACATAATTTTACACATTTTAACACCTTAAAACAGTTTGTACAGTAGCCAATCAGGGAGGTACACGAAATCAAACAATCATAAAATCATGACTTAAAAGCATATAAGTTACTAGTTTTCTCTTGGAATTTTTAAACT
Organism: Dalbergia oliveri; assembly: GCA_030441495.1. Classification (NCBI taxonomy): domain Eukaryota; kingdom Viridiplantae; phylum Streptophyta; class Magnoliopsida; order Fabales; family Fabaceae; genus Dalbergia; species Dalbergia oliveri. The sequence goes on from JAMLFY010001000.1 coordinate 6,982, forward strand.
CAAAATTCTTTAGAACTCAATTTATCTCATTAAAATCATGTAATTATACATGAGGTCAGTAGCTAAATTAATTTGCTCATAAAATAGATTTAAAACATATAATCTCATTCATAATGTTCCTTAGGTACTCCTAAGCTTAGAAAATTCCAAAACATGGCTATGGGCACTTGTGATTAGAGGAACTCATATTAAGTCCATCATCATCACCACAAGGCCGAAATGGCTTCTTAAGAATGCCAATATTTTCTTGAAAACCTTACATAGGATACTTGGGCAAGTCTTTGAGCTCTAGACCATTTAGGTGATGACATAAATTTAAACATGCTATGCAACTCATTTTACTCTTCTTTAGAAAATAAAGTGAGAGCATAAAATAAATATGAGGTGCACTCATTATTATCTTTAGAGTTTAAGTGATGGCTTAAAATATAAACATGATAGACAAGAAAGTAAACATGAAATGCAAGGTTCAATTCTTTATTTTAGTGCTCTAGGCCTCTTAGGGTGTTTACCCTAAATCAACAATCAACTTTAAGGTTGAAATAGGTAGGCTTTGAGATTTATTAAGTGATGATGCACATTCTTGTTTTAATCTTTAAGTTGCTTAGTGATAGCTTGAAAATAAACATGCTATGCAAAGCATAAAAGTAAACATGAATGCAACTCCTTTTTAATCTTAACTAGAGCTCTTACAAGACTTTAAAGGAACATAAAAACCAAACCCATTATGTATCATAAAGCAAGCTTTAGAGTTCTTAGCACCTAGACTTCAAAGAAGCCTTAAGGTTTGAACCTCATCATCAAGCTCAAGGAAATGATCCTAGTGGCAAAAACCACAACAAACATTCAAAGGACCATTCTAATATTTTTGGCAAACCTTTTTCCTCAAAACCAAAACAAAAAGGTTAGACAAGAAGGAAAAGAAATGAAAACTAGAGCTTGAACAAGATAAAAAAAGGAAAACAAACCTTAGAGAAATGAAAGCCAAAACTTTGAACTTGTAAAGAAAAGGAAAAGCAGTATATATATGGTCCAAGACCAAGTTCCAAACTTTAGAGGTTTCTCACATGACAAACACCAACTATTTCTTGAGACCTCATCATCAAGCTAAAGTTGTGTTCATAAAATGGCCTCAAGGCCGAAAATGAAGGAGGAAGAAAAAGAGTTTGAAACCAAGAGAAAACTAGAAACTTTTCTCAAAGAAAGTAAAGAAAACTTGAAAGAAAACCCCTACCAAGGAAGTCTTGAAAGCTTTGAAAGAAAGCTTGAGTTTGAAGGAAATGAGAAGACAAAATCTTCTCTTGTGAGAGAACAAGGATTCGGCCTCCAAAGTTCTCAAGGAAGATGATTTTTCCTTGAGGATGCAAGCTTGGAAATGGAAAGTTTGGTGTTTAGGAGGTGTTTTAAGGTATGAGAGTGGTGGTTTAGGTGGTTTGTGGTGGCTCAAGGTGGTGGTGGTGGTTCTTTGAGGAGGGAAGAAAAAGAACTTAAGGAAGGGAAAATGAGAGAAAATGAGAGAAAGTGCAAGAAAACTCAACTTAGCAAATGATCAAAAAGGTGTCCAAGCTTTCCAAGGTTGGTATTTATAAAGAATGAAATGTTGTGGCTGATTTAGGGGAAAAGCTGGCTGAAATTTTGGCTTAGGAGGGAAGGAAAATATCTTCTAAAGCTTGTCTTGGAAGCTTGGTTTAAGTCATAGTTAGGTGTAGTCAAGTCCTAGCTTTGGCATAGCCTTTTTGGATGAAATTTGAAATCAATATGATGGATTTTGGGGGGAAGGATTCGGCCAAATCTGGACAGCCAAGAGGGAGGAATCATCCATGTAATTGTGGTTTAATGATGGTTTAGGTGTTTCATTAATTAAGGTTTGGGTTAGGAGTTTGATAAAGTGTTTAGGTGTAATAAAGGTTAATTAGGGTCATCAAGACTTGATTAAGGGGTGTTCTAATCTAGATTAACAATTTAAAATCATTCTTTTGGTCAAAAAGGTTGGACAATTTCCTTAATTTAAGGAAATTGGAGAGAAAAACACTATTCAAGATTTTTTGACTAGGAATCTTGAATTAAAGAATGAAATTAGATTTGACTAAGCAATTTTAGGTTCTAATTAACCTTAATAAATCATTTTGACTCTAGATTAATTATCGAAATAAATTAATCTTCAATTAAGCCTAATATTGCTTAGGTTCTTAATTGCTTCATTAGGCGCACTGTACACTGTTAAGGGTAAAATGGTAATTTGCACTTGCTCGGGACCTTCCGAGCAAGCTAAACATCAAATATTACTCTAAAACATCATTCTAAACTTCCTGGAAAAATTTGAGGCTCGGCATCTTTTACCCGTGTAGAGGATGGGGTATTTGGTCATTTTGAGCCGAAAGTTTAGAAATGAGATTTCACCTGGATATCAAACATGCATTTACAATCCCTTTAAACATTGAGTTGACCCATTGAAGATGGCCGGTCAACTCCCTCGAACCTGGGTAGAAATGGCCTAAGGGGCATTTTGGTCATTTGTACTCAATCAGGGAAAATTGAGATACAAGAAATATTTAAAGCTTGAAAACTTGGTCTTGGACCATACATGATTTAATTCTCATTTCTTCCCTCCTCAAAGATTTTGGTTTTTATTCATTTCTTCATAAAGTTTGATAAAAATGTCAAGTAGCTCACTAAAAGTTTTGTTAAGAAAAGTAATCATATGTTTCAAAGAGTTTTAACTCTACACTTGCCAACCTTAAAGTTGGTCGGCATTTATAGAGTTTACTCTAAATTGAAGCTGCCAGCAATAAAATAAAATATGATATAGTTTTTTCATGTTTGCTTTGATAAGTGTTGATGCTTATTTTTTAGTCTATTTCTTTGAGCTTGATGATGAAGTTCAAACCAAAGACTTCTTTGAAGACTTGGTGCTAAAACTCTGAAGTTTCACTTTATGTTGTTAAGATAATGTTGGGCTAAGGCTCTTAATGTTCCTCTAAAGTCTTTAAAACTCTATTAAGATAAAATAAGTTTGCATTCATGTTTAAGTTTATGTCTTGCATAACATGTTTACTTTGATGCCATCACTAAGAGTCTCAAAGAATAAATAAATGAACTTGCAGTTCATGTAAAATTTCCAAGTTTGCACTTCATGTTTTTATTAAGTCATCACTTAATCCTTAAAGATAATAATGAGGTTGCCTATATTTATTATACTCTCACTTTACTTTGTAATGAAGAGTAAAATAAAGTGCATAGCATGTTTATGATTATGTCATCACTTAAATATTCTAGAGCTCAAAGACTTTCCCAAGTATCATATATAAAGTTTTAGAAAATGGAAATTTTAATCATGAAAAGTGGATGTGTTTTAGTCATGATACAAAGATGGTTTTGATTTTTTTAAAAACGTAAGAGATGATTTCAAAATGTTAGAAAGATATTACGTGATCTCAAGTGCCTAAGTAGCTTAATATATGTCAAAAATCATGTTTTCTCAATTTCAGAACCTAATTCATCGTTACCAAGCTTATGTAATAAAATTCCAAAATGGTTTATTGAAGGATTTTAGGTTTTGGTTATCGATTCCCAACAATGTAATCGATTACCAACGCGTGTTCCTCACGCCCAAAACCGGTTTATAACTCACTATAATCGATTACCTGTTTATGTAATCGATTGCCATGATGTTCTTCATTTTCGAAAACGTTTAGACCTAGTAATCGATTACCATCTTGTGTCATGGATTTCATAAATATTGATACAAGAACAAAATCTACAGTTCTAACGTCATCGATATACAGGCCCATGTAATCGATTACCAGGCCACCCTTTTGAATTCCTAAAATTGTTCCAAGAGAAAACTAGCAACTTATATGCATTTAAATCATGGAATTATGTGATTATGTGAGCTATGCTTTTCGAATTATGCCTTGATTGTTTGGCCACTGTATTAATTTTGTTTTATGGAGCTAAGATGTGTAAAATTATGTTTGAGTGAAGCAAAGCGATTTAGGGAAGTTAGGAAATAATAAGTAACTAGAAAGAACTTAAAATGAGAATTCTAGAATCCTTATACACAAGAAAAATAAATTTGTCTTTTCAAGCATAATTGAACTTAAGGAAAAAAGTTTATAATTAGTGGATTTGTGTAGGAATCCCAAATAATTGGTTCTAGAATTGAATATAAGCCTTAGCGAAGACGGAACGAGAGAATGGGTCAAAGACGTAGATTCTAGAACCCCATAATTGGAATAATAATCATGGTAACTGATCTATGCAATGCTATTTGGAGGTGTTAGAAAGCATAAATATTAGAGAGAATTACAAGCATAATCCTCTAGGTGCATAAAAGATCTATTATGGGTGTAGGATAATCAAAACACAAGATTAAGACCCGTAAAGGTCAAAGCATAAGACATTGCAAGATAGGAGATATAACGTGGGTAAGTGACCGAGATCAATGAGTGTGTTTATGTTATACTAAGAGTGTTGATGGTATGTGCATAAGATTTTGTGAACTTATGACGTAATTGATGTGATAAAACGGTATACCATGATTGAGATGCATATGGATATAAAGTGATGATGAAATGAATGAATATGTTTATGTGGCTTTTAAAGATGGGATTGACTGAGTATTGGATGAGTTATGTGGCATGACTGAATTTGAGAAAATTCGTTGTCCAGCTGTTGTGTACAATTTACCATCAAATTTGGAGACTTAAAGAAATTTTGAAAGAAAGATTTTGAATGTGACATGCCGAACGCATTTCTCCTGCTATGGTGAGAGAAAGTAAACAGATGGGGGGTATGGTCGTGGAACCATCCGGAAGCGGACAATGTGACATTTTAACCGGTTGATGCGTTTGGATCGAGACGTACTTCTCCTGCTCCGAGTGAGAAGGTAAAGCGGTGAGGGCATCGACATTCAGGCTCAGGGGAAGCGGACAAAGTCGTAGAGACGAGACTCATGATGTGCCCGCAGTCGGAGGATTCCTCCACCGACATCTCTTCGGAGGGACCTGCCCTACCGGTTCCCATGGGCATCGAGAGGCAGCGAGGACATAAACAAGTTGAGGCATGCGAGGCGAGTGAACGGCTGAGAGGCGCTCGGCAGGAGAAGCCATGTTGTTCCCAGCTCCTCATGCCCACACCCCCGCTTCATTGGGCCACGACCGAGGAGCTCGAAGGTCGTTGGGATACCTCTCTCATCGCTAGAGGACCAGCGTCACCAGTAGGTTTTGAGGGAGGGGTAGCTATAGTTGGGGTTTAACCTTTGGGGCTTCCCTATACTTGTTGTTTATGCTTTCTTTCTGTTTATGTATTATCTTGTTTTATGTACTACAAGCTCTCCCATTCTTACATGGGTATGACTTTATATTTTTATATTTCAATTGATGTATCAAACTATGTTATCTTATATATTATGACATTTGTTATGAATGGATGTGTTCTTTATTGCTTTTAATTGTATGTTTAATTTCTTTGCATCTTCGTTTCGCTCATGATGGTAGTACATGACGGCTCGCATTTTGGTTTTTGTGTTTCAAAAAAAAAAATCCTGTATTTCGCTAAGTAATTTTACAAATGAGTTTAAAAGGAAGTATAACTAATAATTAATCTTAATACGTCCTAGGCGTGTGGGTTAATATATTAGGGTGTTAAATTGTCATTGTCCCATGAAGGGGTACAAGTGAGAATTCACTCACTGAGTTTTATGAAACTCACCCACTCTCCTTCTCCCATTACAAGTATAGTAGCTGTTACGGGTCTTTCCAGTCATCTCCTCTCCGCGTAGAGGTCTCCGTTGGTCAGCTTCACTTTGGAGTGAAGTACCTTTTTGTTGTTCTTAGAATGCTCCAAGTGTCATTGGCAAGGTCCAGGACCATAGTGATATTTTACATTTTGTCTTACCATGAATTAGATTATATTATATTTGCCTGATTATAGCTTTCATGGTTTTAAACTATATGAAGAGTAGTTCAATATATGTTATATTATGATCTATAGATACATAGTTTGATTATGAAACTAATTATAATGATTTATATTTCAAAGATAAAATGATTTATGTTAGATATGAAATTGTGTTTGAAAATAGATTTTATGATTTAAGTTCTACATATAAGAAACTCAAAGGTCACGAGGCTTCATAGAATGGAATTAAGTCGCGTCAGAATCACGTATAAGGCATGACGTGGGTGGATTTTATCTTTATCTTTTATTTTTTTTTATGCTTTGTTTTATTGGGATGGGTTGCGCGGAAGGGCTTGTTTCAGTGTTTTAGTTTTTCATTTTGGAAGTTTGGGTGGTTTGGGAATGCAGGATATTTTTTTAAAACTTTTTTTTTTGGAGTTATTATTAATTGTTTCACTTTTTTAATGAATAAAGGGGTAAAATGTGGAGATTGATTTTTCTTTTTTTTAGTATGTGTTTCTTTTTTAGATTTAATGGATGAGTTAGTTGAAAAGGAAAATAATTATGTTATTGATTAAGATTTTCTTTTCAAAATTGAAGGAATATAAATTTAACAATAAATGTGTAATATTTTATCTAAAAATCTATAATTAAATATCATAAATTTATAGAAATTCTACTTTTATTGTATGATTATTGCTCTAGAAACATGAAAAATTTGTATTTGAATATGTTGGAGACATAAATTTGTTTCAAATATGTTGGAAACATGTTATTTTGGTGTTATAATTGTTGTACTTCTTTTTATTTTGCATTTTGTGAAAAAATTATAAATCACGCTGCAATGACCGCGTCTGCATGCAGTGGTTGCAATGACCGGACCGGGCGGGTAGAACGTGACTCCAACGGATTAGAACATGGTCTCAGCCGCAAGAAGTAATCTTGCAGCACCTTTTTCGCAGCTGTCAAATTACAAAGAAGCTGGTACCTTTTTTTTTGGGTCGTGAGATTACATTGAAAAAAAGGGGGCCCAAGCCCAAGACACACCTGCAAAAGGGGGAAAACATGTCAGCTGAAAAAAGGGCAGCCCCAAGGGGTACAGCCAACGCAAAGCAACAAGCACCAAACAAGACTGGACAAAAGATTATAAAATGCAAGACTACAGCCCAACAAATGTGACAGAGACAAAAAAGGCATTACAATACCGGGGAGTGCTTGATAATATCGGGAGATTAGAAGCTGGTCTGATAATTTAATCTTGGGGAATATTCCTCCTCATCTCTAACCGAGCCAGGTGGTGTGCTAGTTTATTTCGTCTCTAAGAGTCTACACAAGAGCATGGTGATCAAAAGCTTGCCTAAGATTCCTGATATCCTCAATTACAATCATGGCATCACCAATTCCTGAGGAGTTTTTGCATGTTAACCACCTCTGAAAAATAGACTCAAGAATGACATTTGCGCAGACAACAACTAGAGCCTCAGCTAAGTAGCTCATATCGCATGGTAACCTTCTGAGTCTTCCCAACAATAATCCTCCCATTATGATCCCTGATAATCGCGGCTAACACTCCCAATTTCTTGTCTTCAACAAAAGCTGCATCAACATTGCATTTGATATGGGTGTGAGGTGGAGGTCTCCAGCGAGCTGCAAATCAAGGAATGGGTAGATTAAGGATGATCATTTTACAGCTTCTACAATACAATCATGAGCTAAGGATTAGACCATAGGCAAAGTTCTTCTGGGATTCGGCTGAATACGACGAAAGATCAAGCTGTTCCTAGCTTTCCAAATTGATCAGAGAGTGCAAGCTGTAACATCCTAAAAAAAAAAAAAAAAAGAATAGTGAATAACCTTGTGGGTTCACAAGTCCAATATAGCCCGTCAAGACGCCGAAACTCTAGGCCAGGAACAAGAAATGTCCAAGATTGAGATATGATGAGATGAAGGTTAGAAATGGTTATAGATGATATTCTAGAGCTGGAATTAAATTTAGGGGCAGTATGTTTTTTCTTGGTAAGGTACTTTCTCGTTCAATGAAAAATCGATATGTAATTTTAACACAGAAAAAGGCAACTTGCTTTCTAAATTTAAGTGGACCACTCATGTTAAGCTAAATGGATGACATAGATTAAAAATTTGTTAAGAAATTTTAATTACCCAAGAGTTAATATTTCATCTATTTAGTAAAATTTTGATGTGCAAGTTCTTACACTATTATGAAATTTTGTAATGTTCATTTTCTACTAGCTTTGACACATGTATGACTAGGATTTAGACAAACTATTATCTTTCATGAGTCAATAAGAGTTACACAAATATCATGAATTTATTGTAATTAAATAATTGTTATGGTAGTAAAACCATACACATGTCATCTTAAATAAATAAAACCCAAAACCTTATCATTTCCCTTCAAGTGATGATCGGCCAACTCTCCCTTCAGCCTTCTCCATTCTTCTTCTTCACCAAAATATCCCAAATAAATTAGAAACCTTAAGTTACAACACCACACTTTCATAGTCAAAGCACAACTTACATGTTATTCCTCATAAATCCTAAATCAACACTTCATAACAAATCCTTACCTCCTCATATCCTCAAACTTAGCTGCTGTTCTTGCTGTCCTGAAGGAGGATTTACTTGGGTTAGATCAAGAATTTGTAATAAAAGCTTGAAGGAAGCCAAGAAGAAAAGTTAGAGTTACAAGAGTCAAGTAGGGCCTTGTTCATCCACTTTTCTTTCAAATCTATTCTGGAAATTTCTGGTTTGTGTGAGCTTGATATTTTTGGCTTTATTGGTTGATGACATATGAATATTGATGCATGAATTTTGGTAGAGAGTTTGGATTATGTTAGAAAATCATTTTTGTAAAAATATGATTGAACTATGTTCCTGAAAATCCCGATTTTATGCAGGCAGGTGATTTTATCTGAATTTTCTGACCAAGTTAGAGACTTTAGATTGAGCTGAAAATTTTGTGGGATGTAGATAACATATTGAGGTATCTCCAGTAAAAATTTTGAGGAATTCTGGGCACTCTTACTATATTTAAAAATTCTAGAACCGAAGTAATCAAGGTTGCTGCCTGTACAGTCCATTCTAAAGTACTGAATTTGTCCGATTTTATTACTATACCAAGAGAACGAATTATGCTTTGAAATTTTTATAGAGTGTTGAGGACATCTTGAAGTCTATCCATGAATTTTTGTATGAAGTTCTGGGTTCATTTGATAGAGTAATAAAATCAGGACCTTTGAATACTAGCTGAATTGAGTAGTTTTTGACCTTCAAATTTGTGGAATTTTATTAACATAACTAGATACCTTATTATGCTTTGAAATTTTTACAGGATCTCATAGACTTGTTGGCCTAACCATGAAAATTTAGTTTGCTCTATTTTGGTGAGATTTGATAGCTAATCCAAAATTTTCTTAGACTCGAAATTCTAGATAGTATGCTGAATTGTTGAATCTATAATGAAATATTAAGGATTTGATCTCATTTATGTTATATATCTATGAATGATGTTAAACACATATCAATATGAATACTTACTGCAATTGCTTGTATGTGAAAGAAAGCATAAAATGTTATTTCTTGGTCTGGAAAGTAAATCCAGTTTGTTGGAAAAGCCTAACCCTTGAAATGAGTTGGAAAAAGACCTGACTAGGAATAGATCTGCTGAGAATTGGAGAAAGTAAATCCAATTATCATGTATAGGAATAGCTTAAATCCTGAAAAACTTATTACCCAGAAGTGGAATAAATCACTATAAGTCAAGGGCCAAGACAGTTAAAGTAGCAATTGTTTTAAGTTACTCTCTATGTTATGTGTTAATGAATGAGATTATTATTTCATTGAGACCAAGATGTTTACTTATGAGATTGGCATTGACATTATATACTCTATGAGATAATGAATGGATAAAAATGAATCTACTGATTAAGATTTTGTAAACTAGCGTATCCATTATTAATTATGTTCCTTGCATGCAATATTTTTATAATCAAACCAAGCGCTGAACTAGATAATGATGACATTTGTATGTATATGGGAGTACCTCCTGGAATTTTTAATTCTCATCCTATGTGTATTCCATGTCTACCAAGATCAGCAGATGGCGTGCACTAGAGGATCCTGATATGAGGAGCTGCTGCCATGTGTCCCTGATATGTTAGGATTAGAAATCCGAGATCTTGCTCTTGATCAGGAGATTTGATTTAGATAAACCCCTTTGTATCTATACCTGCTAAATGTTATGTGTTTTACTTTAGAACGGAGTTTGTTCTCTATTTTGACATATGTATTCTAGCTATTGATGATTGGACATTATAGAAGGTATATTGTAAAGGTCTGACCTTATTGTAAATAAATAAATTATTGCTATTATAAATAAATACGAAGTACCAACTCTTAGTTATAGTATTTAATTCTAGGCAAAATATGTAATTAAGGGGGTGTTACACAAGCTAACAAAGATAAGTTGTATATCTTGATTTGTTCATTCTTCTTGAAAATATTCTCAAAAACGTTCTTCAACAACACATCTATCCTAGTCACATTTATCAACTGTATGCACAAGTTGGTGCTGGCTCTCGACCAAACAGCTCCACTCATCGCCTTCGTTTTCCAAGCGTCGCCTTTAAATCTAATTAGCAACGCTTTTAAAACGTTGCCTAAATTTTTAACACCAACCTAAAATTTTTTCCAATAAAAATTTTAGCTTTTCCATTGTAAACTAAATAATTGAGTTATAAAAGGAATCAATTTTAATTTTCTTCTTAAACTCTCTGACATATTTCACAACTCTCAATCCCTAACCTGACCCAAAGTAAAGAAATTAAACTAGATCTCTATACCTAAACCACTATCATCATGCACTGAAGGAGAGCCCCCTACTTGCCCTTCTTCGCGTTCGTGATTCAGGAAATTCACACGGTGTGTTTCACAAGGAGAGCTCCCTTCTTCATCACGTGCGGTGGTCACGCGGTGTTCCTTTGGAGACGGAAGCAGCGCGGTGGTTCCTTCCAGCACGACGGAAGCTGTGAGTGTGAGTGCCACCGTTTCCACCACCACCACGTGTCGATTGTGTAAGTGCTTCTGCAGGACACTTGTTCTTCGGCATGGCGTTCTCTCTGAGCTCTCTCGGAATCAGTGTCTAGATTTCTTTTTCTTTTCTGATCAGCATATCACTACTCGGTTCTCGTGCGCGCTGAATAAGTCAAACGTGTGTAAGAACGGATGGTTCAGTTCGTACTCCTATTAATCGACTTGGAACTGGTTTGCAGCTTTTGGAGGAAATAACAACATCAATCGATGATTCAGCTATGAAGGTTTCATTTCTTTTTTTATCTGCAGGTTCTCTATTGAAATTGCTGTTTTTGTCCTACAAGATCGCATACTTTGTTGCATGTAGTAATCCTTTCAACTGCTAGAATGTTGTCTTTTGGAACTTATGTGGCTCTAGCCTCAGCGGTCTGTTTTTGATCTCTGAGGGATCTGGGTCCATGTCATTGCTTAACAGTGTTTATTGTTTAAAATTTTTATTGTCTTTCATGTACTAATTTGTGCTTGTGGTGCAAAATACAAGGAAAGTTAAAAGTTACATAACTAAAATGCTGTTGCTGAACCATAAATCAATCGAGTTTTCTAATAAAATACACTGATAGAAGCTACTAAATGGAAAAACACAGAAGATGCACTGAATAGTATATTAATTCCTTAACTGATATCAACACAAAATCAGCCAAGGGAAATGAAGGAATACACAAGTAAAATGCAGAGAATAGAGAGACAGGTCTGAGACACTAAAGCAGTCTCCTCTCCCAAGCCTATTTCCAAAATAACAGCCTACCTCTCCACAGCCCACCAAACCTGCAAATAACCCCTTTTCCTAACCATATCTCACAGAAACAGACGCACCAACCTTCTGTTGCAGCATACACACACTCACCTATGCCACCTCAGCCTCAGTTTGTTAGCTTATTTGCATTACCCCTAATGCCCTTATATTTTTTTCTTTTGTACACCTTGATACCCTCAGGGACATGGTCCCTAAAAATACCCCCCCTTGGACTATCACCTTGTCCTCAAGGTGAAAATGTGGAAAACTTAGCTTGATGTCTTCTGCCAATTCCCATGAACTTGCAA
>JAMLFY010001001.1:0-19034 GCA_030441495.1 Dalbergia oliveri
TGTATTCCATGTGTCACAACTTCGAAAATACAACCCTGATTCTAGTCATATACTAGAACCTGAATCACTACAGCTGAGGATGACCTAACTTTCAAGTTGCCACCAGCACAAATAGTAGATAGAAGTATGAAGCAACTCCGAGGGAAATCCGTCTCTCGTCAAGGTTGCATGGGGAAAGGAAGGATCCAAGGAGTATACGTGGGAGTTAGAGTCCAGGATGAAAGAAGACTATCCCGCACTCTTCACAGGTACTAAATTTTGAGGGCAAAATTTTTGTTTAAGGGGGGTAGAATGTAACGACTCGTCTTTTTGCATTGTCTCTAATAAAATAATTAATTGTGAGTAATCGGTAGGGATTTTAAAAATTTCGACGCAGTTATGATCAAAACAATATAAGGATTTCCAAAAAAAAAAAAAAAAAAAAAAAAAAAAACGAAAATTTATTTAATATTATTAAAAAATTCAATATAATAATATTATAACTAGAGATATAGAATAAGGCCTATAAGTGGTATAAGGACATTGAAAAATAATGATAAGGTTAAATAGATGTTTTTAACCCAGGAAAAATTCTTAGGTATCAATTGGGTACCAAAATGGTAATAATTGGTACACCGAAGTGGAAATAACTGGTACACCAAAACATTGAGTTTGGTAAAAATAATGGATGTTATTGGATCCCAAATAAAATTTTACTCACGACAATTAAATATGTATAGCTATTTCTAATCCTGATACAAGATAAATTGATCTGTAAAATGAAATATCTATCCTTTAGTCCAACTTACTCTCCAAGTAACGTTGGTTATAAAAATCAAAATGAAGAAATACTCCTTCTTTTCTCGTACAATTGCGTTTCCTTCTTGCTAATTTTCCTTTGCATTCTCTTTGCAAAAACTCCCCTAAATCACCATATGTACAAAGGCATATCTTAGGTAAACCTCTAAACCACTTCAAGAAGCATCCTCTCTACATCAAGCTCAACTAAAAACCTTGTTTTTCTCGCTCCTTGGAACCATACAGCGTACAAGAAGGCTGAAAAAGGGGTTTGAGGTTTGAGTGAAAGGAAGCAAAAACCTTGAGGGAGGTAGGAAAATTATCCTAGTCTCTTGCTTTATGATGTTTAGCTATTTTGCTAAGATAAGTGCTTGGTTTTCTTGGTGTTATAATGCTGGAATTTGAACCAATTTAAGGTTTATGATTACTTGAGTTATGATGGAATTAGCTATATTGGAATCTGAAATTTTTCCAGCAACTACATGTGTTAGAATTGATAGATATGGAAGAATACATCTAGAACAACTCTTGTGCACTTGCTGAAAAACCTGAAACCAATTTTTAGAATCTATAATGGATTAAGTTGTGATGAGGTTTTGTAATTAAACAACCAGAATTTGTGTTTTAGAATTTCAGAATTTATAAGTGCTTGGATTGTTGTGTAATCTTGTGTATTGGAATTTGATGTGCTGGAAATTGTTAGTGCTGGAAATTGTAAGTGTGCTGAAATTTTACACACTAGTTTTATTTGAAATTTCAGAATTTATAAGTGCTTGGATTGTTATGTAATCTTGTGTATTGGAAATTGTTAGTGCTGGAAATTGTAAGTGTGCTGAAATTTTACAGCACTAGTTTTATTTCAGAAATTTCAGAATTTATAAGTGCTTGGATTGTTATGTAATCTTGTGTATTGGAAATTGTTAGTGCTGGAAATTGTTAGTGTGCTGAAATTTTACAGCACTAATTCTTGGTTTGCATGATTTAAGAAGTGCTCTAGGTGGGTATATGCTAGAGTCTTATGTGCTGGAATTTTCTGCAACTATTCTTGAGTTGTATTATCTTGCTATACATAATATTCAAAGCTTGAAAAAAAAAATGGCAACAAGACTTGGTTGTATCTTCAAAATTTATGAGTAATTGTTGTTCAAGAAACTTGGTTTCTTTCCCTTGAAATTTGTAAGAATCACATCATGAAAAATTTTACAAGTTATGATAACATAAAATCTCATAAAAAGTTTCATAGACTTTAAGAATATCTCATAAGAATTAAGGAGATTTCAAGAAAATCTCAAGCAAGAATATGAGATATAGACTTATTAAAGAGAGATTTCTCTTGAGAATCATAAGATTTTCCTAAGCTAATATTAAAGATCCTTGAGAAAAGAGAAAATTTAAGAAATAAGTTTTATGTAATGTAAATTGCTTAGTGGTAAGCTCATGGATTCACGGGTAGTAGTAGACGTGCTACGCCCTTAGAACTATATAGGTTGTAATCGCGACGCGTTACATCGTAAGAGAAAAGGGATGTACTGAGAAAGAATAGCGAGGCTATTCAGATAGATGTAGTAGACGTACTCCATCTAGTGAACTATATCAGGTTGTAACGCGACGACGTTACATCGTTGACAGGACGAATCCAGAGAAGTATATCAGAAGAGTCCTACGGGTTTTACCATTAAGTTTAACTTTATCTAATAAGAAATTAAGACTTAAGAAAATAATGACATTAATAAATAAGACCATTACATAAACAACCAAACATTACATTGCTTATTTTGCATTAAGTTGAATATCATTGAGTAACGCTTGTGTTTTCCTCCTGGAATCATTGATTCTCATTCCTGCTATGTGATGTATTTTATATAGATGGCGTCGATCGTGTTCTTTCTAGAGATGCCATGTGCAGTGGCACTATGACCCGGAGCTAGGGTCACTGTCTCTGGTTGTTAGTCTCGTATCCATATTTATGTACTATCTGCCGCACTGCTTCAGACATAGTATGACCTAGAGTCCCTCATATTATTCTGACTATCATGGCTCGTGCCTGACCTTTTGATGAGCCGCTGATTGAGGGAGTTAGGTTTATCTATACATAGTTGGCTATATTTTGTTAGGCCCTAACCCAGATTAGGTGGTCACTGCGAGGACAGGGTAGGGTTGTTTAAAGTAAATATGTAAATAGGTGTGAGCGTATATACTATACTTATATGACTTGACTGACTAAGGACTTGATATAAAATGTGAATTATTGTGTGACCGACTTCCTAGGATTGTGTTGTACTCTCAATATCTCTATATAGAGATTATTATGTTGAAAGGATTGCGATATGCAAAGAAATTGAAAATTAGTATAGCTTTTAGTGCAAGGCTCATATTTATTACAACACCTACACATATAATTCCTATGAATGAGAAAGATAAAGTCTATAAGGCAGTTATGGGTAACAACTACTTCCTAATGTTATGACTCGAGCATAGCACTATAGTAGGATAGGGTGTTACATCTACCGACTTATAAACTTTCTAGGTTAGTCCTTATTTTTTCCTTCCCTTTATATCCCCTCTAAGCCTTGTTTCTTTTTCCCATATGATCAAATATAGGCAGGAAATATACAGATTATATCAGCCCTTTCACATAACTAAGTTATGTACTTCTCTCTTTTCTCAAGGTCATGATTACCTTACCATTAAGTATTCAATTATATCATGGATTCATGAATAAGGAATTAAAATGGTTCGTATGCATTCATATACCATAGACTTGGGATAGACATCATATATTCACAAAATTTCAGCCACTTTCACATTCCAGCACCTTGGCAGAATCACCTTAAAGTTTAACATTTAATTGCTACATCCAACAACCATTCCAAGAGCCACAAAAATTCTTGGTGACACTTCAATGTGTCAAGAATATCCTGTAAAAATTTCAGGTAAATCATAGTTATATAACCACTTCAATAAAATAGACAAATCTGGTGGTCAGGCTGCACAATTCATAGTCCAGACTTGTGTTCTAGAATATTTAACCCTAGAATTCGATGGAATCAAGGTATAAGAAAATTCACAGAGGTATTTCAAATGTTATTAGTCTTGTGTAAAAATTTCAGGAGCTATCTCAATCAATTGCTATGATTAAAAATTCGGGCAAGTTTGTTACTTCAGCTTAACACTTCGCAAGTTACAATTAGGTTCCTTATTTTTTTGAGGCATCAAACCTTAGAATTAACCCCTAAGAAAATTCGTGTATTTAGTTTAAGAGGTTAGATACAACATATAATTTTCATGGCTCATGAAACCACCCACAAAATTCCCAGAAAATTCATGAAAAGTTCTGATTATAGAACCAAAATAAGTCCAAGCACCCTAGTTCCAATTTCACTTGAGAGAAAACCCTTTTAAAACCATCCAAACACAACACAAAAATTCATACATCAATATCAATATGTTAAGCATCAATATCATCAAAATTTTCGAAATTTGGACAAGCTAAAACATAATTGCAAAATTGCACAAAAAGGAAGCAGGAAACCCACTCTTGAAGATTCAGCAAGTTTCTATCTCTAGCTTGCTTCAAGGTGAAATTTCTTCACAACCAACTCCCCACACAACTTCAAATCCTCCTCTAATGATGATGGATGTGCAAGAAGGATGAGGTTTTTGAATTCTATTCTGTTAGAATTATAGATATGGAGGTGTAGAGCAACTTTAGTGAAGAAAGGCTTAGGTTTTGATGACTCTAGGTTAGGGTTTTTGTAACTTGGAAGCAAGATGGAGCTCTTGGCTATGGAGGAAAACCAGCCTGTCTCTCTTCCTCTCTCCTTGCCGAAATGTTTGCTGCCTTGGGGAGAAGTTGCTAAGTGTTTATATGAGTCACCATTCATTAAAGCATGTTTTGTGATGACTCATGCTACTAGAAAGCCAAGTGGATGGCTAGGATTTGATCTTGGAATCCAAGATCAAATCTTGGCCCTCCACTTGTCTCAAATAGATAATATCAATTATTAATCATTTATTAATAATGTTAGAAATGTCTTCGGTGTAAAAAAAATCACACACCGAAATCTCACCGAACGGGTAAACGTCGTACCCAATCTAACCGATATTACCTTAAATTTAATTCTAGGTATAAAATTATCATTCCCATACATCCCTAATCTTATTCTCATATTTTCTTAACTTCGGGCACTCCGGGTCCCAAATCCCCCATTTCGGCTTTCCTTCGGCCTAAAGGGCCCGGAAAGTACTATTCACATTTTGTTTTTTTGTGCTCCCTCATGGAGTCATTCTCATCACCTGTTCCTGCCAGAACTTCGATATTTCCATTCACCATTCCTCAATTAATTTCTAAAGAGGAGAAAAACTAGGATGTTACAAATTTCGCCCACGAAATTCGTTACCTTAGAAAGCTCAGGATACTTTGTCCTTATCAATTCCAGCACCCATGTGTGCTCCTCCGTCTTGTCTCGTCCCACGCGACTTTCACCAAAGGACTTATTCCTCGACTGCCTAACACCACGGTCCACGATCCTTGTTGGTGGCAAATTGAAAGTGGTCCTCCCTTAACTGTACATGTCTGGTTCTAACACATGGCTAGGATCGGATTGATACTTTCTTAATGTAGACGTGAAAACGTCATGGAGATTTGATAGATTTGGGGGTAGGCTATTTTGTAGGCGACTGTCCAACTCTCTGAAGATTTCAAAAGTCTAAGAAATGGGGACTCAACTTCTGACTCTCAAGGCTCTACCTATTCTTGTAGTGGGGGTAATCCTTAGAAACATGTTCGCCTTCTTGAAATTCCAACGGCTTTCGCCGCTTGTCCGCATAGCTCTTTTGTCGGCTTTGAGTAGTCAAGATTTTATCCTTGATCATTCTTATTTGCTCCGTGGTTTCCCTCACTACATCCGGTCCTAAAATGCTTTGTTCTTCGATATCATGCTAACACAAGGGCGATCTGACACTTCCTTCCATACAAGGCTTCGTACGGTGCCATACCGATGCTCGCATGATAACTATTGTTATACGCGAACTCGATAAGCGGAAGGTACTTATCCCAACTCCCTTTTCTATCCAAAACACATGCCCTCAACATGTCTTCCAAAGTTTGGATAGTTCTTTCTGATTGCCCATCCGTTTGAGGTGGTAAGCCGTGCTTAAGCACAGCTTAGACCAAACGCCTTCTGAAAGGCTTCCCAAAAACGCAACGTGAACCGCGGATCTCGTCTCAGATTATCGTCGATGGAACTCCGTGTAACCTCACTATCTCTTGGATGTACAACTGCCAACTTATCTAGGGAAAAGGTTAACTTGATGGGTAGGAAATAGGCCGACTTGGTTAACCTGTCCACTATTACCCAAATAGCGTCGTGCCGGCTGGGGTCAGGTAGGCTGGTTACAAAATCCATAGATATACTATCCCACTTCCATTCGGGATAGACAAAGGTTGCAACATTCCTGAAGGTTTTTGGTGCTCAATCTTCACCTTTTGACGGACTAAGCACTTACTAACCCAGGCTACTACGTCCTTTCAAATCCGGGCCACCACAAACATCTTTAAATCTTGATACATCTTGGTGGCACCAGGATGGATGGTGAAATGGCTTTTATGGGCCTCCTCCAAGATACTTTCTCGAGGTCACCATCTTGCAGTACACATATCCGCCCTTCGAACCTCCATAATCCATCGATCCCTTGCTCAAAACCCTTAAGCTTTACAGCCCTAACCGTCTCAAGGGTTTCTCTAAACTCCTCATTTTCTACTTGTGCCATCATCACCCTTTGTTTAAACCCGCTTGTTACCGTAAGATGACACATTTTAACACTCTCTTCTGATATTGACATCCCCAAATTCATGTCCCTAAACTTCTCTATAAGCTCAATTTCCTTGACCATCATGTGGGATAAGCGTAATGACTTTCGACCCAAGGCATCGGCGACATTGGCATTGCCTGGGTGGTAACTTAAGCCGAAATCATAGTCCTTTAGAAACTCCATCCACCTTCTTTGCCTCATGTTTAGCTCCTTCTGATCAAAGATGCTTAAGACTCTTGTGATCGGAGAAACTTCAAACTTTACTCCATATAGGTGATGCCTCCAAATCTTCAAGGCAAACACTATGGCGGCCAACTCTAGGTCATGGGTAGGGTAGTTACCTCGTAAGGCTTGAGTTGTGTAGATGCATAGGCTACCACTTGCCTTTGCATTAACACACAGCCTAGGCCCTTTCCTGAAGCATCACAATATACCTCGAAGGGTACATTGGGGTCGGGTAAAACCAAAACTAGGGTCAAGGTCAACCTTTCTTTAACTCTTAGAAGCTCTTTTCGCAATCGGGATTCCATGAAAACGGGGTGTTCTTCCTAGTTAGCTTGGTTAGGGGAAGGAAATCTGGGAAAATCCTTTAATAAACCTTCGGTAATAGCCTGCTAATCCCATAAAGCTCTGTATTTCCGATACGTGGTCGATCTATCCCAATTCATCACGCTTCTATCTTACTAGGTCAACAGCTATACCTCATTTTGATACTACATGTCCCAAAAACTTCACTTCCTAACCAGAATTCACACTTAGAGAGCTTAGCATACAACTTCTTCTCCTTCAACACCTCTAAAACCAACTTTAGGTGACTTTCATGCTCCTCGCGAGTTTTGAATAGATGAGTATATCATCTATGAAAACAACCATGAACTTATCTAAATAGGATCTTTTATTCATGTAGTCCATGAACACGGCGGGTGCATTGGTCAATCCAAAGGACATCACGGTGAACTCAAAGTGTCCATACCGTGTCCTAAAAGCGGTTTTAGGTATATCCTTATCCCTTACTCGAATTTGGTGGTATCGAACCTTAAATCAATCTTGGAGAATACCACCGCTCCTTTTAACTGGTCCATAAGAGCATCAATCCTAGGCAAAGGGTATTTATTTTTCACCGTTACACGATTCAATTGCCTATAATCTATACATAATCTCATGCTCCCATCCTTTTTCTTAACAAACAAAACCGAGCTCCCAGTGAAGCACTAGGTCTAATAAAACCTTTTCTAACAACTCCTCCAACTGGGTTTTTAACTCTTTTAGCTCCAAGGGTGACATCCTGACGGGGCTATGGAGATAGGTCCCATTGCCAGGAACTAACTCGATGGAGAACTCCACTTCTCTTTCGGAGGAACTGGGATCTCATCAAAATACCTCAGGGTACTCTCTTACCATAGGAATATCATCTATGTTCTACTCAAAGTCTACTTCGCTAGCGCTAGAAGGACATATCCCTTAGTTTTCTCCCACTTCCAGAAGACATCTATGGAATTTACGTAAAGTTTCAAGGTTTGACTAGTTTTGCTAGGGGATGACGAAAATAACAGATTTTGTATAACGTCTAACAACACATGGTTAGTGTGAAGCCAATCCATGCCAAGAATTACTCCTATGTCTTTCAAGGGTAAACAAATCAAATCTATGACAAAAGATCTATTTTCAACAGGAAGATGACAATTTAGGCATCAATTACATGTATGAACAGACGATTCGTAGGAGTAGAAACAATAAGGTCAAATGGAAGTTTAGAAACTCAAGTTTAGAGACTCGACACTAGCATGTGAGATAAAAGAATGAGTAGCACCAGAGTCATATAGCACGTTAAGGTTCTACCATTTAGTTCGCACTTACCTTCGATGAGGTCGTTGGATCCGTTCGCGTCCTCCGCATTGAGGGTAAAGACCCGTCCTTGGTGTTGCAGTCGGGATTTTGACTTGACGACCTCCATTGCTTTTGCAGTCATTCGCATAGTGGCTGGGCTTGCCACATTTGAAACAGATCCTTGCCTCCAGGCGGACCCATGATTCTTCCCACGCGGGGACACTCCACGCTTGTGTGGATCCAGGGAAAAGGAGGGGCTCCTTGGGGTGCCTTGTCCTTATTCCCATTGGGCCGTCCTTGTTGATTGTTGTGGATATTGTTCCGAGGACAGCTCACTCCTCCTTGATGGTTGCGGTTCCTCGTTGGGGTTGAACGGCGGCCTTGGGTGTTGCCGGAATGGTTGATGGTTGGGTCCTCTTTGTTGTTGTTATTGTTGTTGGTGCTTGAACTGAATTGGATTGGTAGGGATGGTAATGGTTCCTTGCTTGATTTTGGTGCGACTTGAACTTCGGGCTTGGGGTCCCAAACCATGGGGACGATCCGCCCTTGCGGCACTCATCTTATGTCCTTCTTCGATGATCCGGCACTTGTTGACTAGGGTTGGAAGTCCCTAATCTCCATGTGTGCCACAACAAAGTTAAGTTCGCCCTCAAACCGGCCTCAAACTTAACACACTTCCATATCTCATCGGATTCCCTTGGAAAACCCGTAAGAACTTGATCAACTCTTCAAACTTTGCCGTATATTGGGCGCAGACATTCCACCTTGGACCAGCTGCATGAATTCAATGTCCTTGGCATTCTTCACGGACTTCGGGAAATACTTCTCATAGAAGTATGTCTTAAAACAGATCCCAATTGATGGCTGTGCCGTAGCTTCTAGCAGCCTACGGGTGCCGCCACCAAAACTCACGTCGGCCTCCATCATGTAGGTGGCAAATGTGACTTTCTGTTCCTTCCAGCAACAACGAGTAGATTTTCTCCATGTTCTTGATCCACTCGTCTGCCTTGTCGGGTTAAAGCTCCACGGAAGGTTGGGGGATTAGCCTTGCGAACTCCCAAACGGGCTTGTTCCACAACCTCGCGCGG
This sequence comes from Dalbergia oliveri, assembly GCA_030441495.1. Taxonomy (NCBI): domain Eukaryota; kingdom Viridiplantae; phylum Streptophyta; class Magnoliopsida; order Fabales; family Fabaceae; genus Dalbergia; species Dalbergia oliveri. Next base: position 9,507 of record JAMLFY010001001.1, read on the forward strand.
GGACCTTGAGCAGCATCCCTTGGTTGATTCATGCGGTCGAACATGCGTTCCATCGCTCTTGCCATCGCGAACAGACGCTGCGGTCTCATTCCCTTGTTCGCCCTCGTTCGCGTTCCTATTTTGTCGGGGTGCCATTGGTTCCTAAGCACACAAGTCAACAAACACTGAGGTGATCAAGCTCAATATTCCAAGCCAAATGAGCTAGTTACCATGGCACAGACACGTAGACAAGGTCATGAATGCCTATCCTATAGCTTATCTCTAATAGCTAAGCACTATACATGACATACTACCGTAACATGCCTATAAAGCATGGTTAGTCCAATCCTCAGGCTCCATGAGAATCGAATCTTGATACCATAATGTAACACCCTAATATTTAACCCAATATGCCTAGGACGTATTAGATTAATTATTAGTCATTACTTCCTTTAAAACCTTTTTTAGAAATTAACTTAGCGGAAAATACAGGTAATCTTTTTTTTTTGAAAGGAGACATGTAAAACAAAGTGCGAGCCTTGCGCGTGACATATAAACGACGTGAAGCGGAAGAATACATAAAACATACAGAACATAAACATAAAGGAACACATCCATCAAGAAAACATGCCTCATCATATTCATTAACATAGTTTAGTACAATACTACAGAAATATAACCGAAACATAAAGTTTTACCCATACTAGTGGGAGAGCTTGCAGGACAATAAGAAACATAAAGACAAATACATGGTAATAACCCCAAAAGATACTCCCAACTAAGACTCCCTCTCTCGAGCTATGGAGGACGCTCCTACCCGTCCCTCGGTGGCATGTATCCAATGAACTGGGCAAGCTCCTCGGATGCCTGGAGGCGAAAGGATGGGCGAGCATGCCCACCAGTGAGGGCGCATCTCCTACATCGTACTAACCTCCGCCGTCACCGTCTCCTCACCACCCATCCCGATGTCCATGGGTAGGAGGGGCGGAACCCTCCGAGAAAGGATGAGAAGGAAGATCCTCTGATGGTCGTATCGAACGTCTCGAGCGAGGCACATACTCGGGGTAACCTTGCACCGCTGAGATGCCGAACGGGCGCGACGGTTCTGCTCGTCTCGGGTCGCGTCCTCTCAAAAATCATGTCGTCGCCAAAGGGGGAGGTCGGAGTGAATTGAAGCTGGAGACTGGAAAGGCAACGGTGTCCCATGTATGCAAAAATGCGAATGGCAAACGACCCTCGAAGTGGTAGGACTGATGATGGTCATAGTGCAGCTCCACACGGGTGCATCAACAAAAATCACGAACAACGCCATCGATGTTGAAAACGTAACGGAAAGGAAAAGAGAGGGTGAGAATCTTGCCAAAGAATCTCAGGAGGAAATCCTCTATCCTAGTGTCATCATTTACGTCCCCAGGAACCTTGGGTTTATTATGAAAAGGTTAAGCATGCATTAGTTCATTATGGAGTTTTTCAAAGGTATTTATCCAAGGTCCATGTCTTTTATAAGGATTCTTAATGCATGTATGCAACATAATATTTCATGGATGCATGGGGACTTTAGGTAAATCAAACAATTATCAATCAACATATAAGTGGCATGTTACTTTTCTCTTGAACATCTTTCCTTTTCTCATACTTGTGACACCAATCATAATAGTAACCGCACCCCTTAAACTAGGCTATGAGCTCATACCTTAACTAGTCGTCACTAGTTCTTACTTATCCTCTTGATAAGCGAATCATATCATAATCATAATCATCATAATCCCGATTCCAGAGTATGGGTAGGGGGCCTAAGGATCACCCATCATGGGACTTTTTCCTTCTTCGAAACGCATCGACTGGTTAAGACCACGACTTTGTCCGCTTTGGCAGGCTAATGTCTATGCCCTCACGGTTTTACCTTCTCCTCAGAAGCAGGAGAAGTACATTCTGTGTCACCTTAAACATCATATATTTTCATTCTTCGAAACGTATCGACTTGTTAAGACCAACGACTTTGTCCGCTTCGGATATGGCTGACGTCCATACCCCACGGTTTACTTTCTCCTACGTAGCAGGAGAAATGCGTCTCGGCATATAACTTTAAACTTCATATTTCTCAAAAACTTTCTTTTTGTCCCTCAAATTTGATGGAAATTCGCAACGTAACGACTCACCACGAATTTCCTCAAATTTGAGTCTTGCCATATAACTTACATAATGCATGTTATTCACAAAATCCTCCATCAAGAAAACTTTTCAATCATGAGAACATACTTTCTAATTCATTTCTATCACATAGTCTCATGCATTATGCTCATAATAAAAACATCACAACAGCATATCACAAATCCATATATTCTCATACTCATGATATTAACACATTCATTCATAACACAAGCATACTCACTTGGTCTCATTCTCATATTACACTTCCTATCTCATATTGTCTTATGCTTTGGCCCTTACGGGTCTTAAACTTAAGTTCCAATCATTCTAATGCTCATAGTACATCTTTATTCCATTTAAGAGATCATTACTTATAATTCTTACTAAGATTTAGGCTTACTAAAAATTCCAAACAGCATTATGCATTTTGGGCAGAAAATCATCATCTGATTACGGTTCTAAAATCTTCGTTTTAAACCCTTTTAATCCGTCTTCTAAGCTTTATAATTAACTCCTAAAGCAATCATGAGGGATTCCTACACATATTCACTAATTATAAACCACTTTTCCTCAAATTAATTATGCTGGAACAGAATTGCATTTTTCCAATTCTAAGTGTTCTAGAATTCTCATTTTAAGTCCTTTCTAGTTACTTATTTTTTTGCTAACTTCTCTAAAATGTTCCTTACTTCACTCAAGCATAAGTGTACACATTTTATCACCTTAAAACAGTTTGTACAGTAGCCAATCAGGGAGGTGCAGAACCGAAATGAAAGAATCATAAAATCACATAAAATCATGATCTAAAAGCACATAAGTTACTAGTTTTCTCTTGGAATGGTTTTTAAGAACTTAAATCTCTTTTAGAACTCAATTTATCTCATTAAAATCATGTAATTATACATGAGGGCTGTAGCTAAATTAATTTGCTCATAAAATAGATTTAAAACATATAATCTCATTCATAATGTTCCTTAGGTACTCCTAAGCTTAGAAAAATTCCAAAACATGGCTATGGGCACTTGTGATTAGATGAACTCACACCAAGCCCATCATCATCACCACAAGGCTGAAATGGCTTCATAAAAAAAACCCAACGTTTTCTTAAAACTTTACATTGGATACTTAGGCAAGTCTTTGAGCTCTAGACCATTTAGGTGGTGACATAAATTTAAACATGCTATGCAACTCATTTTACTCTTCTTTTAGAAAATAAAGTGAGAGCATAAAATAAATATGAGGTGCACTCATTTATTATGTTTAGAGTTTAAGTGATGGCGTAAAATATAAACATGATAAACAAGAAAGTAAACATGAAATGCAAGGTTCAATTCTTTATTTTAGTGCTCTAGGCCTCTTGGGGTGTTTACCCCAAATCAACAATCAACTTTAAGGTTGAAATAGGTAGGCTTTGAGATTTATTACGTGATGATGCACATTCTTGTTTTAATCTTTAAGTTGCTTAGTGATAACTTGAAAATAAACATGCTATGCAAAGCATAAAAGTAAACATGAATGCAACTCCTTTTTAATCTTAACTAGAGCTCTTACAAGACTTTAAAGGAACATAAAAACCTCAACCCATTGTGTATCATAAAGCAAGCTTTAGAGTTCTTAGCACCTAGACTTCAAAGAAGCCTTAAGGTTGTGAACCTCATCATCAAGCTCAAGAAAATGATCCTAGTGGCAAAAACCACAACAAACATCCAAATGACCATTCTAATATTTTTAGCAAACCTTTTTCCCAAAACCAAAACAAAGAGGCCGAGACCAAGAAGGAAAAGAAATGAAAACTAGAGCTTGAACAAGATAAGAAAAAGGAAACCGAAACCTTAGAGGAATGAAAGCCAAAACTTTGAACTTGTAAAGAAAAGGGAAACGAGTTTATATATGGTCCAAGACCAAGATCCAAACTTTAGAGGTTTATCCCATGACAAACACCACACTATTTCCATGAGACCTCATCATCAAGCTAAAGTTGTGTTCATAAAATGGCCTCAAGGCTGAAAATGCAAGGAGGAAGAAAAGAGTTTGAAACCAAGAGAAAACTAGAAACTTTTCCCAATGAAAGCAAAGAAAACTTGAAAGAAAACCCTTACCAAGTGAAATCTTGAAAGCTTTGAAAGAAAGCTTGAGTTTGCAAGGAAATGAGAAGACAAAATCTTCTCTTGGTGAGCAATAAGGATTCAGCCTCCAAAGGTTCTAAGGAAGATGATTTTTCCTTGAGGATGCAAGCTTGGAAATGGTGAGGTTTGGTGTTTAGGAGGTATTTTAAGGTATGAGAGTGGTGGTTTGAGGTGGTTTGTGGTGGCTCAAGGTGGTGGTGGTGGTTCTTTGAGGAAGGAGGAAAAAGAACTTAGAGGAAGGGAAAATGAGAGAAAATGAGAGAAAGTGCAAGAAAACTCAACTTAGCAAATGATCAAAAAGGTGTCCAAGCTTTCCAAGGTGTGGTATTTATAAAGAATGAAATGATGTGGCTGATTTAGGGGAAAGAGCTGGCTGAAATTTTGGCTTGGGAGGGAAGGAAAATATCTTCTAAAACTTGTCTTGGAAGCTTGGTTTAAGTCCTAGCTTATGTGTAGTCAAGTCCTAGCTTTGGCATAGCCTTTTTGGATGAAATTTGAAATCAATATTTGATGGATTTTGGGGGGAAGGAATTGGCCAAATCTACAGCCAAGAGGAAGGAAAAATCATCCATGTAATTGTGGTTTAATGATGCATTTAGGTGTTTCATTAATTAAGGTTTGGGTTAGGAGTTTGTGAGAAAGTGTTTAGGTGTAATAAAGGTTAATTAGGGTCATCAAGGCTTGGTTTAGGGGGGTGTTCTAATCTAGATTAACAATTTTAAAATCATTCTTTTGGTCAAAAAGGTTGTAGACAAGTTTCCTTAATTTAAGGAAATTGGAGAGAAAACACTATTCATTACTTTTTGATTAGTAGTCTTGGATTAAAGAATGAAATTAGAATTTGACTAAGCAATTTTAGTTTCTAATCATCCTTAATAAATCATTTTGACTCTAGATTAATTATCGAAATAAATTAATCTTCGATTAGAGCCTAATATTGCTTAGGTTCCTTATGCTTCATTAGGCAGTACACTGTTCTAGGGGTAAAATGGTAATTGTATGAAACTGCTCGGGACCTCCAGCAGGACTAAACATCACTACTCACTCAAAAACATCTTTTTACTTCCTGGAAAAGTTCAGGGCTGGCGCCTTACCGCGTGAAGCAACAGGGTATTTTGGTCATTTTGAGTCGAAAGTTTGGAAAACGAGATTTTCACCTCAATATCAAACATTGCATTTAAGTCCCCTTTAAACATTGAGTTGACCCATTAAGAATGGCCGTGCCCTCAATTCTGGGTAGAAATGACCTTGGGGCATTTTGGTCATTTGCACTCAATCAGGAAAAATAAGGGTATTACCTAGGCATATGGGTTAATTATTAGGGTGTTATATTTTGGTATCAAGAGATTTAATTCTCAGAGCCTGAGGATTGGATTGGCTATGCTTCTAAAGCATAATACATTAGAAATGTCATGTGTAAATGTTTATCATTAGGATGAGCTTGAGGATTAGATATGCATGACCATCTATGTTGGACGTGCCATGGTAACTTGCTCAATTTGCATGGAATATTAAGCCTGATCACCTCAGTGTTGCCGTTTTGTATGTATAGGGACCAATGACACGTCGACAACAACTAGGAACGCGGCACAAAATAACCAAGACAACGACCGCCGAAGCACTCCGTGATGTGGCAAGGACAATGAGGATGATGATGGAACGAATCAGGATCACCAAGCTAATGTGAATCAAGGCCATGAGATCCTCGAACACGCTCGTTTTAGGGAGTTTCGTAGGGCAAACCACAAGTTTTAAGGGGACCCTCAATCCAAATGTAGCAGATGAATGGATTCGAATATTGAGAAGGTCTTTGCTGTAGTCCTATGCTTAGAGGAGTAGAAAGTCACCTTCGCTACCCATATGCTTGAAGGAGATGCCGGTTTTGGTGGACAGGTACCGAAGACTCTTGGAGGCGAACACGGACATTGATTAGGAGCTATTTAATGTCCATTTTTATGAGAAGTATTTTCAGAGTCGCAAAAATGCCAAGGACATTGAGTTTATGCAACTTGTCCAAGGAAATATGAATGTGGCCCAATACACTACCAGATTTGAAGAACTTATTAAGTTCTCAAGGATGTATAAGGGTAACCCAAGGAGTGTGAGTTAGGCTGAAGGGCAGAGCTTAATGTGGGGAGTGGCGCATTTGGAGATTAGGGATTTCTACTCTAGTTAACAAATGCCGTATCATTGAAGAAGGGCGGAGAAAGCTAGACACCTTAAAGCCTGATAATATCACCAAGAAGCTGACATCTCAAGGTCAGCGGTCAAGGGCGGAATTGACCCCATTCCCACCTCAATCGAGACCCCAAGGTCCATAAAGGAACTTTCAACAAGGAAGGCCAAACAACAACATCCACTATAATAAGCCTAACAACAATCGCAACAACAATAACAACAACAAGGGGAAAGCACCACAAAGAGGTCCAGCAGCACCTCCACGACCCCCACCATCCAGAATGTCCCAAGTGCGGTAAGAATCATGGAAGCATACCATGTCGAGCCGAACAAATGTTTGCTACCGTGTGAAAGCCAGGCCACTACTCTCAGAAATGCAGAGAGAGGAACCCGTCAACCCCCAATCCCAAGCCGCAGGACCAAGGAAGGGTCTTTACCATTAATGCTGAAGAAACGACGAAGTCACGAAATCTTGTGGAAGGTAAGTGTAACATGCATGGTAAAAACTTAATTATACTATATGATTCTGCGCTTCCCATTCTTTTATTTCCCACTCATGTGCTAAAAGCCTTAACTTGCATATGACTGAGCTTCCTTTTGACCTTGTTATTTCTACCCTCCTGGAAAACCCGTTAGGACTTGTAAATGTTGTTTAGATTGCAATTTTGTTATAGGGAATAGATCCTTTGTTTTAGATCTTATTTGTTTACCCATGCGAGGTTTAGATGTGATTCTTAGCATGGATTAGTTTGAGGCTAACCGTGTCCTGTTAAACTCCTATGAGAAAACCATCACTTTTCTTTTTCCATTGAACCTAAGAAACCCATAAGTCTGACATAAATGGGGACTGTGGTAAGGGTGAGAATAAAGGTTTTATTTTCCTAGCCACTATTGATGTAGACTTTGAGCAAAGTATCGATGAGATACCAATAGTAAGGAATTATCCCGAAGTATTTCCAGGATGATACAGAGTTTCCCCTCAAGAGAGAGATAGAGTTTTCCATAGAATTGCTTAGGTGCAGGACCCATATCTATAGCCCCATCAGGATGTCCCCATTAGAGTTGACCGAGTAAAATGCTCAATTGGAAGATTTATTGGAGAAAAAGTTTGCTAGGCCTAGTGCATCACCTTGGGGTTGTTTGTGAAGAAAAAGGATGGAAGTATGAGAATGTGTGTCGACTATAGGCAATTGAATAAAGTGACGGTGAAAAACAAATACCCTTTGCCTAGGATAGATGACTTGATGGACCAGCTAAAGGTGCAATAGTGTTTTCTAAGATAGATTTGAGGTAAGGTTACCACCAGATTAGGGTGAGAGATGAAGATATACTGAAAACGGCCTTTCGTACCATACGAACCATTTTGAGTTTGGAGTAATGTCCTTTGGATTAACCAATGCTCTAGCAATTTTCATGGATTACATGAATAAGATCTTTAGACCCTATTTAGATCAGTTCGTGGTTGTCTTTATAGATGACATTCTCATCTACCCTAAGACCCATGAAGAGCATGAACACCACCTAACCATAGTACTAGAGATCTTGAAGGAAAAGAAACTATATGCCAAGCTTTCTAAGTATGAATTCTGGTTAGATGAGGTGAAATTTTTAGGGCATGTAGTATCTAAGAGAGGAATTGCTGGAGATCCTAGTAAGGTGGAAACGGTCATGAAGAGAAATACCAACCACGTAACTGAAGTAAGGAGCTTTTGGGTCTAGCTGGTTATTACCGTCGGTTCATCAAGGGATTTTCGGATTTCCCTACCTCTGACCAAGCTAACTAGGAAAAACACCCCTTTCATGGACCCTGAAGTGAAAAGAGCTTTCAAGAGCTGAAACACAAGCTAACCTCAACCCCTGTTTTAGTGTTACCCGACCCCAATGTGCCTTTCGAAGTGTCCTGTGATGCTTCAGAAAAGGTTTGGGTTGCGTATTGATGCAAAATAGGCAAGTGGTGGCCTACGCATCAAGACAACTCAAGCCGCATGAGGCAAATTACCCTACCCATGACCTTGAGTTAGCCGTCATGTTTGCTCTAAAAATTTGGAGACACCATTTATACGGAGTGAGGTTTGAGGTGTTTTCTGATTACAAGAGTTTGAAATATCTCTTTGACAGAAGGAGCTAAACATGAGGCAAATGAGGTGGATGGAGTTCTTAAAAGATTATGATTTTGGGTTGAACTACCATCCAGGCAAAGCTAATGTTGTAGCTCTAAGTAGAAAATCTTTACAAGTATCCCATTTGATGGTGAAGGAGATTGAGTTAATTGAGGTTTAGAGACCTAAACCTAGGGATGACCTTGACCACTAAGGGCATAAGAGCTTTCCATCTTAGTGTGACGAGTGAATTCAAGGAAAGAATTGCTCAAGCCCAAAGGGAAGATAGAATTTCAAGAAACCTTAGAGGAGGAGCTGATAAGTTGAAAGGTTTTACCCAAGGGAATGATAGTTTGTGGAGATTTGAAGGTCGTATATGTGTACCTGCTAGTGGTGACCTCCGAAGGACATTTTGGAGGAAGCCCATAAGAGTCATTTCACCCTTCATCCTGGTGCCACCAAGATGTATCAAGATTTGAAGAAGATGTTCTGGTGGCTAGGATTGAAGAAGGATGTGTGCACATCGGTGAATAAGTGCTTGGTGTGTCAAAAGGTGAAGATTGAGCACCAAAGACCCTTGGAATGTTGCAACCCCTACCAATCCCCGAGTGGAAGTGGAATAGTATCTCCATGGATTTTGTAATGGACCGAGGACCCAACGAATCATGATGCCATTTGCGTAATAGTGGATCGGTTGACTAAGTCAGCCCACTTTTTACCTATTAAGGTGACTTATTCCTTGGATAGGTTAGCACTATATATTCAGGAGATAGTAAGGTTACATGGAGTCCGTCGATAATCTCTGATTGAAATCCGCGATTTACGTCACGATTTTGGGGAGCCTTTCAGAAGGCATTTGGCTCAAAGTTATGTCTAATACCGGCTTATCACCCCCAAACGGATGGTCAATCTGAAAGAACTATCCAAACTTTGGAGGATATGTTAAGGGCATGCGTTTTGGATCAAATAGGGAGTTGGGATAAGTACCTCATTAT
>JAMLFY010001002.1:0-19001 GCA_030441495.1 Dalbergia oliveri
ATACTAGGGAATCATCATCCGCATAAAACAACACGTAAACATATAGGGTCATTAATCCATTTTATCTTACTAGAACACACTTATTTGCACATTTCTAGTTTTGGTAATCGATTACAAGTGCTGGTAACGATTACCAAGAATTAAAACTTGTTTTGGGCTTAAAAAGCATCATGGTAATCAATTACATGGGCATGGTAATCAATTACTAGAACCAAAAATTTGTTCTGGTATTAAAAGAACATCATGGTAATCGATTACCAAAACCAAAACTAGTTCCGTATGAAGAACATCATTGGTAATCAATTACACAGTTGGAAGTTAATGATGAGAACCAAAAATCTTTCAAATGACCATCCTGGCAATTGATTACATGGTGGTAAAATAGATTACCAAAATTCTCTGAATTCAAGAAATTAGGTTTTAACACATTTCAAGCTCTTTCACTTCAAGATCATTTTAGAACATCATTCTAATATTCCTTTTGAAATCAAGTTCACATTTTTACAAATCAACAACATTGTATCATGGCTAAGACACATCCAATAGCCATGATCAAGATTTCCATTTTAAGATACAAGGGCAAGTCTTTGAGCTCTAGGGATTTAGGTGGTGACAAGAATGATAAACATGTCATGCAAATCCCATTTTTGATCTTTATCATTATTAAGTGAGGGCTTGCAATATAATTATGGCATGCAAGACTTGAAACGTAAATATGAGAATGTAAGTTCACTTTTAAATCTTCAAAGTTTAGGTGATAACTTGAAATATAAACATGGAATGCAAGACTAGAAATTTAAACATGGAAATGCAAGTCCATTTCTTTAGTCTTTAAGATTTAGGTGATGACTTGAAAATAAACATGATATGGAAGGCATTGAAATATAAGCATGAGATGCAAGTGCTTGAAATATAAACATGATGCAAATCCATTTTTATATCTTGCTAGAGCTATTTCAAGACTTTTAAAAAATCAAACTCTCAACCCCAATCAATCTTAACAAAAATGGAAATGAGCTTTAGAGTTTTTGTCACTATGGTTCCAAGAACCTCATTTCTTTAGACTCACCATCAAGCTCAAAGAATAACTAACCAAGACAACCGACAATAAACCATTTTCCATACTCTTGTAAAACCAAGAATCAAGCCTTGAGTTTTAGAGGTCCATCACATGATAGTTTCACAACTAACATAAAAAACACCTCATCATCAAGATATAGCCTTGATCATCAAAGAAAGAAAACATTTCACAAGAACCAACAACATTTCCTCTTTACCATTCTTTAAAACCAAACAAAATAAACCAAAACTTGGGCTCTAGAGGTTAAGCACATGGTGGTATCAACCTCACCATCAAGCTTTCTCATCATCAAGCCTCTCATCATCAAGCCATGGTTTTCAATCATCCAACGAAAACAAGAGAACTAAAAAGGAAAGCAACCAAAAGGAAGATCAAAATCGAAAATGGAAGGGAAGAAGAACAAATCATATCCATCATCTATCATCAATCTGAAATAAGAGAAACAAAGAAAAACTCAAAACAAAAATCCTATATAAGGGAGCTTGATCTTGGAAATGGAAGGATTATGTGTTTGTGAGTTGAGAGGAGGTTGAGAATGGTAGTGGAAGAGGAAGAAGATGAGTTTTGAGTTGGAGAGAAAGAGGATTTTTGGTCACTTCTCAGTAAGATTGCTATAAAAAATGGTAAAGTGAGGACTTTTTTGGTGTTTTGGTATTTATGAGAATTGAAATATGAAGGGAGAAATGGGGAGAAGGCCACGGCCTCATGGCAGCCTTTGGGGGGAAATTTGACTTTTCCAAGTGTGTTATGATGTGGATTAGAAATTGATTTGATTAAGGAATGAGTTAGGAATTGGTAATTGGGTGTTTGGGTTATTGATCATGTGTTTAAGGCCTTTCAAGACATGATTAGGAGTGGTCTTGCATGTTTAGTTTGAATTAAACTTCATTAGTCTGAAATTCAAACTCTAACATGTTTCCTTGATTTAAGGAATTGAGAAGAAATTACTATTTGGTTGGAAATGACATAATGTCTTTGATTTAAGAAGGGAATTTGATTTTCCTTTATCAATCTTAAGCCTAAATAACATCAATTAATTGTTTAGACTCCAAATTAGTAAATAAAATTAATTTATCTTTAATTAGAGCCTAATATTGCCCATATTTCCATAACCGTTTATTTAACCTGTTTAGCACCAACAGGGGTAAAACCATAAATTCACACAAGGACTACCCAGGACCACCCGGACTTTCCAAACATCATCTAGCACTTATAATTAATGTTTTCGAATTCCCTGGTGATGGCCAGGTCTCATCTGTCACTTAATCCCACATTAAATTACCTCGGGTAATTCGTAATTTTACATACAGGAAAAACCAAAAGGAGATTTTCATCTTTAACATATCCATTGCATATATAATTCCCTTCAAACATTAGACTAGCCCCTTGAGGATAGCCTGGACCAGTTATCCTGAATTTCCAGAAATGACCTTGAGGGCATTTTGGTCATTTTTGCACTAAGGAAAAATAAGGCGTTACATTTGTAACATCCTCCCAAGTACAACCCCATTCTTAAGCTAATATCAATACTTAGAGTTGTTACTTGTTAATTAGCGGCCTCTCTTAATTATCTATAGCAAAGCTCGATTACGTACAGATAACTAATGGTAATTTTATTAAAACATATTACAAGTAAACATAAATTTTATTAAACATACAGCTAAAATACATAAGGAAGCTCCTCTATGAGCTTTAGTAATATATCCTCTTAATACATTTACACACATACTCATTTCACTAAGTACAAGAATAAAACATAATGGCTATACTACATCAATCCTACACTCCTTTGCATAGCAGCATCTCATCCTTTGGCTTAACCTGAGGCGAAACAAACACATATGGGTGAGAATTTTTAAAATTCTAGGAGGGCAACTCCCTAATCACAATCATAATGTCATCATCATGCCCAAGCCACTTTATTTATTCAGAAACTGTGATCATGCAATATATTCTAAGGGTTCATTTTAAGGTTCCAAAATCATCCTTCCGAAGTGGGTAGCTTTTAACAATTAATCAGTAACGCATACATATATCTAAAGCTCAAACACATACTAAGTAAATCTACTTAAAGGATTTCATATGATATGGATGATGCATGTGTCAAATACAATAAAGTTATCTCAAAGCGATATGGTTTCCGTCATGGCCATAGAAAGCCAATTAGTGCATTTTTCTCTTTTCATTGACATATGAAAGATTAATATACCAACGGTATTTCATGGACAACTCCACAATAGATCTGTTATACCCAACGGGATTTATGGTGGATCACACCACATAAGGGAAATAGACGCTTATCAGGACTGAGCTATTTATACGTGGTCATCGAACTTCATTTTTACCATTTTGAATCCCACAGATCTATTCCTAGCCAATACGTCTACCGACTCAAATAAATTTTGGGAAGTTACTACTTTCGCCTTCCCCTCATTCAATCTAAGTCTTGTTTCTATTTTGTCCATATGTCAGAACATGCACAATTTAAATTTATACATCCTTATAATGGCATCATATACTTTTCTCTTTTCTCAAATGCATACATAGGTCACATATAGGCAATCATTCACAATGAAATTCTCATTCTTTTCTCATACTTCAATATTTAAAATCCATAGCATGCATTCACATGTCATAAGTCACATGGCCAAACACTTAATATCAAATACTCATGTCATACTAGAAGCCAAAGTGCCATTACATTCTCAATTCAAAGCATTGTTCCATTCCTAGCACAATGGGCAGAGTTACTGTCCTAGGCACAACATTTCATTATCCTATCAAACAGCCATTTCAAGAGTCACAAAAATTCTGCATGACACATCAATGTGTCTAGAATAACCTGCAAAAATTTCAGGACAAGTAGCGCTCTATAGCTACCTCAGTAAAATGTACAAATTTGGTGGTCAGGGGCCACCAATTCCCAGACTAGAACTGAGTTCCCCTAATTTTTAACCCCAGCAAATGATTGAATTATTCACAATAAAATTCATAGTGACACTTCAATATATTAGTAACTTCGTGTAAAAATTTCAAGAGTTAGTTCAATCATTTGCTATGGTAATAAATTTGGACAAATTTACTGCCTTAGTCTCAACAATCAGGACAGCATCTGCCTCATTTCGGTTTCTGATTTTTCTGAGGCATCAAACCTTAAAACTAACACCCAAGAAAATTCAAGTAATTAGTTTAAGATGTTTAATCCAACATATAATTTTTATAACTCATGAAAACACCCACAAATATTCTAGAAAATTCGTGAACCACTGCTGCCTACAGACACAGAAATTCCAGCAATCTAGCCCAAACTTCTTTTGATAAAAACCATTTTTTAACAACATCCAAACATAGAACCAAAATTTATACATCAATATCAACATCATATCAGTCAATACCACTAAAATTTTTGGACATAGATCAACCCAAAACAGATCAAAAAATTTGACAAAAAAAGACAGCACAAACCCTACTTGGAGTGTCTTAATGGCTCCTTGGCCCCAAGATGCTTTAAGATTGTCTTCTTGCTCCCCAAAGCTCCCAAACTCCTTATTAACTCAGTGAGGTTGAGGTATCAAGGTAATTTTTGGTGAGGAACAGAGATTCTAATCGGTTAGATTTGTAGGATTGAAGTGTAGAACAAGTTTTGTAAAGAGAGTTTGAGGTTTTATCAACTATAGGCTAAGGTTTTGGATCAAGTTTTCATGGTTTCTTGGTGAAACAACCATGGAGGTGGCTGGTTTCATGTTTGGCCGAGAATGAATGGTGAAAATGGCATGATATTTTTATTTTATTTTATTTATGTTAAGATAATGACACTTGAATTAATTATGAAAATGTTTTTCTTAAAGATAATTATTGTAATTTTGTAATCCTCTTATTGGTCCATTTGTAAAGGCAATGGTGTGGCTTCTTCTAAGCCACACACTTGTCTCATGAGGTGTCTAACTTACACTTTAAGTTTTATACGGTGTAAGAAACTACACACCGTAATTAACCGAACGGTAAACCGTAGCCGATTAAACCGATATTACCCAAAAGTTAATTCTAAATATAAAATTATCATTTCCACCTATTTCTAACATTATTCCCATGTTTTCCTAATTTCGGGCACCTCAGGCCCGAATCTAGGTTTAACTGTCCGGAGGCCGTGGGGCCCGCAAGGTTACTATTCATCGGCTCTAAAATTTTTTTTTTTAAAACATTCGTTGGGCCACCTCATCGTTGTTAACCTGTTACATTTTTAAAATTACGAATAAAAAACTCAAATTAATTTTTAAGTAATTTTTGGTTGTTACAACATTTTTCCCTTCCTTAAAAAGAATTTCGCGCTTGAAATTCATTACCTGTGAAAGTTCAAGGTATCGCGTCCTCATCTCTCATTCCATCTTCCATGTGAATTCCTTCTATCTCTTACCCCCAAACCACTTTGACCAAGAGGTAAGTTTTGTTCTTACCGCTCACTCCTCTGTTGAGATCCTCGTAGGTGGGATGTTAAAGGTTAAGTCCTCCTTACCGCACTTGTTCTGGCTCCAACACATGACAAAGATCGGATTGATAATTCTCAATTGAGAGACATGGAAGACATTATGAAGGTTGGACAAATTGGGTGGTAGGGCTATTCAGGATGCTCCGACCCAACTCTATTAAGGATTTCAAAGGGACCAGAAATCTGGGGTCAACTTTTTGACTCTCGTGGCTCATCCTATACCTGTTGTGGGGTTGATCCTAAGGTACACATGCTCTCTCTTGGAATTCCAAAGCTTCTCCGTTTATCCACGTAGCTTTTTGATCGACTTTAGCCTAAGGATCCTATCCTTGATCCTCTAAATCGTTCCATCATTTCCCTCACGATTGTTGGTCCCAACATGCTTTGCTCCCCAGGCTTATACCAACACAAAGGTAATTGACATTTCCTTCCATACAGGGCTTCATATGGTGCCATGCCAATACGCATGATAGAAACTGTCTGTTATATGCACTCGATTAGTGGCAAGTACTTATCCTAACTCCTCTTTGGTCTAACACACATGCCTTTAACATATCCTCTAAGGTTTGTATGGTCCTTTTCGATTGCCCATGCGTTTGAGGATGCGTGCTTAAGCACAGCTTTGAACCAAATGCCTTCTAAAAAGCTCCCAAAAACGTGACGTAAACCACAGATCACGATCAAAGATTATCGTCATCAGCACTCCATGCAACCTCATGATCTCTTTAGATATACAATTGAGCTAACTTATCTAGTGAATAAGTCACCATAATAGGCAAAAAGTGAGCCGTCTTCGTTAGTCGGTCCACGATCACCCATATGGCGTCATGGCCAGCTTGTCTTAGGTAGACCCGTCATGAAATCCATTGAGATACTATCCTATTTCCATTCAGGAAATGACAGGGGTTACAGTATCCCTAAAGGTTTTTAGTGCTCAATCTTCATCTTCTGATAGCCTAAGCACTTACTAACCCATGTAGCCATGTCTTTCTTCAACCCGGGCCACCAAAACATCTTTTCAGACCTTATACATCTTGGTAGTACTAGGATGAATGGTGAAATGGCTTTTGTGAGCCTTCTCCAAAATCTCCTTTCGAAGGTCACCACTTGCAAGCACACAAATCCCTCAAACTTCCATAGCTCATCCGCCTGAAGGTGAAACCTTTCAACTTTCCTTCCTTTACTGCCCTAGAGTCTCCTTAAACTCCATATCCTCCTATTGGGCTCAAGTGACTCTCCTTAAAGTCACTTGTTACACTGAGATTGTAACACCCAAAAATTTAATTAAAAATTAATTTGAGCTTTATTAATCTTAATTTCAAAAATCTAATAGTTTAGCAATGATGAGGGCGGCCCATCGACCTGTCAAAAAATAAAAAAAAAAAATTTTGGGCCGGTGAATAGTAACCTTGGCCTCATCCGCCTACCTGACAGCTTAAACCCTAGATTCGAGCCCCGAGGTTCCCGAAATTAGGAAAATATGAGAATAAGATTAGAAATGTGTGGGAATGGCAATTTTATGCTTAGAATTAATTTTCGGGCAATATCGGTTTAATGGGTACGGCATTTACCCGTTCATGAGATTTCGGTGTATGATTTCTAACACCAAGATATTTCCATCATAACCAATGGATAATATCCACCTCTTTAGTATGTGAAGGCCAAGATTTAATCTTGGAATCCAAGATTAAATCTTAGCCATCCATTGTTGCCTTGTCACATAAATGATGATTACTTCACTAAATATCTTCCATTGCATTTATTAAAGAAGCCTAGTCACATTTCTTCCCAAAAAATACATCAAAATTCGGCCAGCAGCAAGGAGGAACCAGAAACCTTCATTTCCATGAGCCAAACTTGCATTTCAACCCCAAAACACTAGCCTAGACTTGGTAAAACCCAAAACTCCCTTCACAAAACTTGTTCTACACCCCAAACCCCACAAATACAACCGATTAGAATTTTAATCCATCACTTTTTCCCACTTTGAGCCATCATACATCACTGTCTAAGGGAGGTTTGTGACTTGATTTGGAGTCCTTGTAGTGAAGAGAAATCAATTAGAGCATCTTTTGGAGTTAGAACTCTTCAAGCATCACAAGTAGCGTTTTTTGTTGCCTTATCTTGTCAAATTTTTCTGATCTGTTTTGGCATGACTTAAATCCGAAATTTCTGGTTTTATTGGCTGATATTACATAAATATTGATGTATGAATTTTGGTGGGATGTTTGGATGGTGATAGGAATCACTTTTGTCAAAAGGATTTTGAGTGATACTTGCTGGATTTTCGGGTTTCTTATAGGCAGTGTATAATCACGATTTTTCTGGGCATGTTGTAGTCATGTTCGTGAGCTGAAAAAATTATATGTTCAAGTTAACATCTTGGGCTAGTCCCACAAATTTTCTTGAGCTCTAAATTTGACTCTAAATGCTTTAAAAAATCGAAAACTGAAATGGTTTCTGTGCTGTCTGGATTAGTGCAACTGAAGCTGTAAACTTATATAATTTTTTTAACATAGCAAATGATTGATTTTTCCCTTGAAACTTTTACAGAATGTTGAAGACATCTTGAAGTTCAACCGTGATTTTTATTTTGATTTGATTCAATCATTTTCTAGGGTTAAGAATTATGAGAACTCTGGTTTGAGCTGTGAATTGGTGGTCCCTGACCACCAAATTTTTACAATTTACTGAAGGAGTTAGAGAGCTCTATTTGTCTTGAAATTTTTACAGGGTCTCCTAGACATATTGAGGTGTTATTAAAATTTTTTATAGACTCTGAATTAATGGTTTGGTATGCAAATAAATTGTGCTATGAACATGAGAAATCTGCCATTGTGCTGAAAATGAATTGATGATTGAAATTGATGAAATAATGGCATCTTGTACTAGTATAGCATGAGTACAAGAATATGAATATGAATAATTGAGCATGTGAATTTATTTATAAGGTTAGGTACGGAAAGGTCCCCTTTAATGGGCACGAGAAAGTCCCCTTTTATGGGCATGGAAAGGTCCTCGTTAATGGGCAGAGAAAGTCCCCTTTTATGGGCACGAAAAAGTCCCCTTTACGGTAAAAAGGTTCCTCCGATGTCCTGAGGGCACGTATATTTCAAAATGTAATGCTATGCTATTGAGTAGTATTATGTGTGTGTATTAAGTGATTGAATAATAAAAGCTACCCACTTCGGAAGGATGATTTTAAAACTTTAAAATGAATCTTTAATTTAGATGACATGATCACATTTTTCTAATAAACCAAAGTGGCTGGGGCGATGACGATGACATTTATGATTGTGTAACTGGGAGTTACCCTACTGAGAATTATGTAATTCTCACCCCGTGTGTTTGTGTTTCCGTGTCGCCTTCAGGTTAAGCCAGGATGATGATGCTGCTATGCAAAGGAGTGTAGGATTGCTGTAGTGTAGTAGTTGTTGTTTTATTCTGCCTGTACTTAGTGAAATGAGTATGTATGTAAATGTATTAGAAGATAGATATGTACTAAAGCTTATAGAGGAGCTTCCTTATGTATTTTAGCTGTATGTTTAATAAACTTGATGTTTACTTGTAATATGTTTTAATAGAATTACGCTTAGTTATCTCGTACGTAAATCGAGCTTGCTATCGATAATTAAGAGAGGTCCACTAATTAACAAGTAACAACTCTCGAGTACGATATCATAGCTTAAGAATGGGGTTGTGTAAGGGAGGATGTTACAAGATGACACACCTTCATGCTCTCCTAACACCCTAACTTTTAACCTCATACGCTTAGTCGCATTCCGATTAGTTATTAGTTGTTATGCCCTTATTTCAGATCTTGACTTATTTTCTTTAAAATACAAATAATAAAATATGTCTAATTTTTTTTCTTTTTGCACTCAAAGCTTAAAATGCGAGCCTCGCATGCGCATAGATACCGACTATTATACGTAAGACATAGCAGCCAAATACACGTCATCATAGCAATATAAATATACCATAGAGTAGTCACAACACTTATAGTATCATATCATAATCATAACATAATAGCGATGTCCTTATAAATATAAGGACATCTTAAGATACTAAATACATCAAGCAAGTTTAACTAACGCAAAACATGACTTTAACAAGGCTAGACTAGTCTTTACGCTTCGCTACACCTCTGATCCAACTAGATAAGGTGATTCCTACACCCGCTCCTCAAGTAAGATTATGAACGATCCACATCATTCCCGTCTAGAGATGACATGGAAGAAAAACAAAGGGTGTGAGAAACTTATTCAAGATTCTCAATAGGGCTCCCCTTAACACAAGTGTCATCATTGTCGAGCCACTTCGGTTTTCATTATAAAAGAGGTGTGCATGCATAAGATTCAATTTTAAACTTCTCAAATCCTTTTATTCTGAAGTGGGTGTCTTTTAGCATGAGTCTTGATGGTATGAATGCAACAAATAGCTTATGTATGCATGGCAATACCTTGAGCATAACGGCAAATGTAAACAACACATATTACATAATCAAATACACCAATAGAACAAAATGAAACATATGCATATGCGTCTTTCACTTTATCATGATTGAACTCTTCGAGTTCCTTTCTTAACTTTTCCACCCTCATACATTGCCTCCAAAACCAACCATCTCATCATCTCCAGCGATTTTTAACATGGTCACCAAAACTCCTCCTTACCGATCGCCTAGGAATGAGCTCAAACCTAACTAGTCGTCACTAGATTCACATGGAGGAAAAGAAGGGAATCATATCCTTTCTTGGATTACCCCATACAACCTTTAACTCGAAAGTCCAGGATCATTTCCACATTAGCATATCATATGAAGATGCAATATGAGCAAGAATCATAGGATATCATCAAACATATCATGTTTAGAATGCAAGACCATAACTATGTCATATTCTTTACTTTCACTCACATGCAAATTTGCCATATATCAAGTAAAAGCATAATGTGCCATTTGCATTCTAATCAACTAACCATAATAACACATAACCTTTCATACACATGACATTATTACTTTCACACGCTCTCGATACATCATAAATATATGTTCACTCGATCATTTACTCACATCATATCTCCTATCTTATAATATCTTATGCTTTTACCTTATATGCTCTAAACTTGTTCAAGTTATCCTACCTTTGATGCACCTAAGGGATTACTACTATAATTCTCTCTAATTTTTATGCTTACTAATCCTTCCACAGCATTACATACATTAGGCATAAACGTGTTTGACCCTATGTCCTTGACCCTTTTCTAAGTTCCGTCTTCGCCTTAGGCTCTATATTTAATTCCTAACCCAATTATTGGGATTTCCAACACATATCCACTAATTATAAACCATTTTCCTTAAGTTCAATTATGCTAAAACAGAATTTATAATTTTTGTATCTAAGTGTTCTAGAATTTTTATTTTACATCCTTTTTAATTACTTATTCTTTAACTTCCCTAAATCGGTCATTGCTTCATTTTTAATACTTTACACATTTTAACTCCATAAAATAGAGTTAATATAGTGGCCAAACAATCAAGGCAAAATCAAAGTATAGCCCACATAATCACATAATTCCATGATTAAATGCATATAAGTTGCTAGTTTTTTCTTGGAATAATTTTAGGAACTAAAAACTTTTTAGAAACCAATTTATCTCATTAAAATCATATAAATATAGGTGAGGTTAGTAAGCTAAATTATTTTGTTCATTAAACTAGATTTAAAACATAAAATCTTGTTCATAATATTCTTTAAGTTCACCTAAGCTTAGAAAAATTCCAAGACATTGGCTATGGGCACTTATGATTAGATGAACTCATATAGTCCATCATCATCATTACAAGGCCGAAATGGCATTCTTGAAATGCTTCCATTTTCTAAAACTTTATATATTATCCAACCTTTGAAGCTTAGAATATTTAGGTGGTGGCATAAACTTAAACATGCTATGCACTTTATTTTACTCTTCATTATAAGAATGAGAGCATAAAATGAATATGAGATTAACACCTTATTATCTTTAAAGTTTAGGTGATGGCAAAATCATAAACATGTTAGACAAGAAATATAAACTTGATGCAAGATTCAATTCTTTATTTTAGGCTTGCCTTTACTTGGAGTGTTCACTCCAAATCAACAATCAACTTTAAGGTTGAAATAGGTAGGCTTCAAGATTATTTAGGTGATTATGCACATTCTTTTAATCTTTAAGTATTAGGTGATAACTCAAAAGTAAACATGATATGCAAAGTATAAACTTAAACATGAATGCAAGCTTGTTTTATCTTAATTAGAGCTCATACAAGACTTTAGAGGAACATCATAGCCTTAACCCAATATGTATCTAACAATATAAAGTGAGCTTTAGAGTTTTAACACCAAGGCTTCAGTCTTATGGTTTGAACATCATCATCAAGCTCAAGAAAATGGTTTGAGAGTTTAAACATCAACACTTTGTTCAACTAAAAGAAAATGAAAACCGAAATCATAGGAAGAAAAGGAAATGAAAACCAAAATCTTGCACAAGGAAAAGAAAAGGAAAACCAAAACTATGTATAGTCCAAAACCAAGTTTTCAAGCTTTAGAGGTTTCTCACATAGTAACCACAAGACCATTATCTTGAAACTTCATCATCAAGCTAAAGATTTTCACATAAAAGGGCTCCAAGGCCGAAATGAGAAAGAGGAAAAGAAAAAGCTTTGAAACCAAGAGGAAACTAGAACTTTTTTTAAAGAAAGCAAGTAAAACTTTGAAAATAAACCCCTACCAAAGATATTTTTCTTTTTGAAAGATGGAAGCTTGATCTTGAAATAATATGAGAAGAACAACTTCCTTGATGCTTAAAGGAATTCGGCTAGAAAGAAAAGGGAGAAAGGTTTGCTTCAAGTTTTTGAGCTTGGGAATAAAAAGTCTATGTGTTTAATGGAAGGTTTACGGTGTTTGTGTGATGGTTTATGTTTGGTAAATGGTGGATGGTGATGATCCTTTGAAAGGAAGAAGAAGAAGTAGAGAAAGAACTCTTAGAACTCAAAGAAAGGTCTAAACTTTGCACAAGTGAGCAAAGGCTTGCAAGCTTTCTTAGATGCTAATTTATAAAAGAATGAAACATAATGGGGGTGCCAAGGGGAAGAAACCGTCGGCCATGAGGAGAGAAAAAGAGAGAAAAATATCTCTTTACAAGGTATGGTTTTGGGTATGGCTCAAAGCATGGGCAAACATGGGTAAAAGCATGGGCAACCATGTTTCTTTAAACAATTTTTAATGGAATTTCAACATGTGATGAATGATTATGGGGGAGGTGTGGCTGATTGTATTAAGGCCTAATGGGGGAGAAAAATCTCATCTTAATGTTGGTTTAGTGTGTGTTTAGAGTTGATTTGGTTAGAACATGAATTAGGAATTGTAAGTAAGTTTTTAGGTGAAATAATGGGTAATTAAGGTGGTTCAAGACAAGATTAGAGAGTAGTCTTGCTTGATTAGTGCAAATCCACCTTTATTAGGGAGGAATCTCATCATGTGACAACTTCCATGATTTAAGGAAATTGATTGGAATCTTACTATTCATGAAAATATGACAAAGTCTTAAATCAAAGAAAAGGATTTTCAGTTTCTCTAAGTAATCTTATGTTCTAATTAATCTTAATTAATTATTTTAACTCTGGATTAGTAATTAGAATTTGCTAATCTTTAATTGGAGCATAATATTGCTTAGGTTTTACTAATCACATCATTAGGTCCAAAATGCACTAAGCTGGGGTAGTAATTTCCCACAAAACTTCCCAAGGCCACCCAAGCTTTACCAATCATTAAACATAACTAAAAAAACATCATTTAAAACCTTTTAGTGAAATTCTGGTTCAGTCAGCACACAAATTAGGGTTAAAAAGCCGGAGAGGCGTTTTGGTAATTTTGCGAGTCAAACTCAAAAATGAGATTTTTTTTGCTCTATTACCACACACAACAAATATAATCCCCTATTATCATCAAAGCGTCCCCTTGAGGATGGTCGGATCCGTCCTCATTTTTGGGTAAAATGACCTTAGGGCATTTTGGTCATTTGTAAACAAAAAATTCGGGGCATTACACTCTCAATGGTCAAAGTCATCCCAAGTTTAGGTCCCTCAACTTCTTAATCAGCTCCACCTCCTTCGCTATCATATGAGACAAGTGTAGTGACTTCCGACTCAACGCGAGCCACTACATTAGCCTTTTCAGGACTATAATTCAGCCTAAAATTATAATCCTTCAAGAACTCCATCCATCTCCCGTCCTCATATTCAATTCTTTGATAATTCAAGAGGTACTGGAGGCTCTTATGACGAGAGACACCTCGAACTTCACTCCATACAAATTGTGTCGCCATACCTTCAAAGCGAACACCACGGTTGCTAACTCAAGGTCATGGCGGGTAATTTCCTTCATGAGGCTTGAGTTGTCCTGAATGCGCAGGACACCACTTGCCTATTTTGCATCAATATACAGCCCAAACCCTTCCCCAAGCATCACAATACACCTCAAATGGTGCATTAGGGTTAAGCAAAACTAACATTGGGGTCATGGTTAACTTCACTTTCAACTCTTGGAAACTTTTTTCACACTCTAAAGTCCAAACAAAAGGGGCATTCTTTATAGTGAGCTTGGTCAGGGGTAAAGATATCTAGAAAAATCCCTTAATGAACCTACGGTGATAACAAGCTAATCCCAAAAGCTCTGTGTCTGCCACCGTGTAGGTCTTTCCCAGCTCATTAAGCTTCTATCTTACTAGGATCTATGCGATGCCTCATTTTGACACTATGTATCCTAAAAATCTTACTTCCTACAACCAAAATTCACATTTAGATAGCTTAGCATACAACTTTTTCTTAACAAACAAGACCGGGTCTCCCTGGTGAAGCACTTGGTCTCACGAACTTTTTCTCCAATAACTCTTCTAACTATGCCTTCAACTCAGTTAACTCTAAGGGTGACATTTATAGGGTACTATAGAGATAGGCCTCCTGGACTAACTCATAGAGAACTCAATCTCTCATCCTAGGAACTTGGTATCTTATCTGAAATACCTCAGGATAGTTTCTTACTATAGGCATCTCATCAATGTTTTGCTCAAAGTCTACTTCGCTATCGGCTAGGAGAACATATCCTTTACTCTCTTTCCCATAACAATCGACTTTTATGTTTTAGATAAAGGCTTAAAGGTTTACTAGGCATAGGGATAAGAAGAAAGATAACAGACGAGTATAACAGTTTAACATTACACGGTTGGCATAAAGCCAATCCATGCCGAGAATTATGTCTAGACCATGCATAGGCAAACAAACTAAATCTAAAATAAAGGGTCTACTTTCAATAGTGAAATGACAATTTAAACAACACCTACAAGGCCTAACAGTTTGAGGATGTAATAGTAAGATCAAAAGGAAGTTTCGACACATACAATTGCAAGGACTCAACACTAGGATATGATATGAATGAGTCAGTTGCGCCATAATCATATAGTACAGTTAAGGTTTTACCATTCATTTCACACTTACTTTCTATGAGGCTTCTGGACTTTGTGAGTCTTCCACGTTGAGGGTGAAATCCCTTCCTTGGTGTTGTGGTTGGGCGAGGTTGTAGGTTTCTCCCTCATTTTCTAGCATAGTGTCCAGGCTTCCGCATTTGAAGTAAACTACCTGGCCAGGAAGTAATGGTCCCCCATGTGACTTCCCATATTTAGGGCATAAAGGTAGATGCAAGTCGAGGGTGGAACCGGGGCCTTTTGGTGCCTGGCCCTTAGGAACACTCAATCTTCCATGATGGAAATTCGTCCTAGGGCCTTGCGAACTGGGGTCTGATGGGCCTAGACTATGGCTTGAAACTCAGGCTTATGGTGCCAGCTTCCTGGTGAAGTTTTCAGTCCTTGGTGCACTCAGCTTCTGTCCATCCTCAATGATACGGCACTTGTTGACTAGGGTAGGAAAGCCCTAATCTCCAAGTGTACAATAGTGATGTTGATCTTACCTTTAGCCCTTGTTTGATACATTTCAGAATTCACTCAGGATTCCCTTGGAAGATTCCTGAACTCTATCAGCTCTTCAAACTTTGTAGTGTCCTGGGCAATACTCATTTCCCCTTGGTAACACTTATGCGAGCCCATTTAACCCAACTTCACCCAAAGGTTTTAAATGATGTTTTTAAGTAATTTTTTGCCAGAGTGCCCAGCCCCGAGAGGTTTTTGTAAAAAATTACCATTTTGCCCTTGGCTAAGTGCATTTTGGGCCTAATGACACGATTAACAAAATCTAAACAATATTAGGCTCTAATTGAAGATTAGTAAATTCTACTTACTAATCTAGAGTCAAAATAATTAATTGAGGTTAATTAGAACCTAAGATTGCTTAGAGAAACTCAAAATCTTTTTCTTGATTTAAGACTTTATTTCATATTTTCATGAATAGTAAGATTCCAATCAACTTCCTTAAATCATGAAAGTTGTCACATGATGAGATTCCTCCCTAATAAAGGTGGATTTGCATTAATCAAGTAAGACCACTCTTTAATCTTGTCTTGAATCACCTTAATTACCCATTATCTCACGTGAAACACAAATTACAACTCCTAATTCATAGCCTAACCAAATCAACTCCTAAACACACTTATAAACCAACATTAAAATGAGATTTTCTTTCCCCCAAAGCCTCCTAAAGGAATCGACCACTCCCCCCCTAATTCACCATATGTTGATTAGTTTACACACAAAAGAACCATGCTCTAAGCCATATCTTGGACCATGCTTCAACCCATACCTAGCCTTACCCTTGAATGACACTTAGAAGAGATATTTTTCTTCCATGGCTGCAAAGAAGCCACAGCCTTCTCCCCATTTTCACCTACACAATTTCATTTTTCAACCCATAATATATATAGCAATGTGTAGAGAAATCTCACACTTTTACCGCTAGCTTTTTGTTTGAGTTTGTGACCAAAAAGCTCTCTAGTTTTCTCTCAACTTCAAGTCTTTTTCCATCACCACTCTCAACCCTCCCTCAACTCACAAACACATAGCCATTCCCTTGCAAGATCAAAGCTTCTCTTCAAGCAAGGGACACAACTTGGTAGGGATTTTGTTTTGAGTTCTTTCTTTTATTTTTTATCTTCCATTTTTTTTTAGATTTTTTTGATGATGATTGAAAGATTAGGTTGTTTTTGTTCTTCTTCTTCCCATTTTCGATTTGGATCTTCCTTTTCTCCCCTTCCATTTTTAGATTTTGTTGTTGATTGGATGATGGGAAACCATGGCTTGATGATGAGAGATCTTGATGTTAGGTGTGAAAGCATCATGTGCTTGACCTCTAGAGCCCAAGTTTTAGTTTATTTTTGTTGGTTTTAAAGAATGGTAAAAATGAAATATTGTTAGTTCTTGTGAAATGTTGTCTTTCTTTGACGATCAAGGCCATAGCTTGATGATGAAGGTTTCTTCGTGTTGGTTGTGAAGCTATCATGCGTTGGACCTCTAAAGCTCAAGGCTTTGACAATGGTTTATTGTTAGTTGTCTTTGTTGGTTTTTCTTTGAGCTTGATGATGAGTCTAGGCAAATAAGGTTCTTGGAAGCATGGTGTCAAGAGAATCTAAAGCTCACTTCCATTTTGGTTAAGATCGATTTGGGGTCAAGAGTTTCAATTATTTAAAGTCTTGAAATGAGCTTAGCAAGATAGAAAAAAATTGGATTTGCATCATGTTTATATTTCAAGCTCTTGCATCTCATGTTTTTATTTCAATGCCTTGCACATCATGTTTATTTTCAAGTTATCACCTTAAAAGGACTAAAGAAATGGACTTGCATTTCCATGTTTAAATTTCTAGCCTTGCATTTCATGTTTATATTTCAAGTTGTCATCTAAAATTTGAAGATTTAAAAATGAACTTGCATTCTCGTATTTACTTTCAAGTGTTGCATATCATATTTAAGTTTCAAGCCATCACCTAATAATGATAAAGATCTAAAATGAGGTTTTCATAGCATGTTTATTATTCTTGTCATCACCTAAATCCCTAGAGCTCAAAAGACTTGCCCTGGTATCCCAAATGGAAATTTTAACCATGACTAGTGGATGTGCCTTAGTCATGACACAATGTTGGTCTTGATTTGTAAAAATGTGAAGATGTTTTGAAAGGAATGTTAGAAAGATGTTTTAAGTGGTCTTAAGGTGTTAAAGTAGCCTAGAATGTGTTAAAAACCACGATTTCTCAAATTTCTGAGGTTTGGTAATCGATTACCATTATGTAATTGATTACCAGAATGGTTATTTGAAGGATTTTAGGTTCTGGTAATCGATTAACAGATAATGTAGTCAATTACCAAGGCTGTCCTCATGCCCAGAACCAGTTTTAACTCCTATAATCAATTACTAGTTCATGTAATCGATTACCATGATGTTCTTCATTTTCCAAAATAGTTTTTAGCCTTAGTAATCGATCACTGTAACACCCTAACTTTTAACCTTATACACTCGAGTCACATTTTGTTTAGTTATTAGTTGTTATGCCTTTATTTTAGAACTTGACTTATCTTTCTTTAAAATACTAGTATTAAAATATGACTAAATTTTTCTTTTTGAACTTAAAGCTTCAAATGCGAGCCGCGCGTGCGCATAGATACTGATTAATACACATATGATATAGGAATCCTATAAACTTCATCATAGCATATATAAATAAATCATAGAATAATCACAACACAAATCATATTAACATGCCATAATCATAACATAATAGCGATGTTCTACGACATAAGGACATCCTAAAATACTAAACACAACAAACAAGTTGAACATACACAAACCCAAAGCTAAACATAACTATAACGAAACTAGACTAGTCTTCACGCTTCCACTGACCTTCTGATCCGGTAGATGACGTGATTCCTATGCTTATGCCTCAGGGATGATCACGAACAGCCGCATTATTCATGTCTGGAGACAACATCTAAGAAAAAAAGGGGTGAAAACTTATTCAAGATTCTTAGTAGGGCTCCCCAACTTTAAAAGAGTGTCTCATCATCGTCCCTAGCCACTTCGGTTTTCATTATGAAAGAGGTGTGCATGCATGAGATTCAATTTTAAATTTCTCAAATCCTTTTATCCGAAGTAGGTGTCTTTTAGTATGGGTCTTAATGACATGAATGTATCATATATCTCATGTATGCATGGCAATACCTCAAGAGCATAAATAACACATGTAAATAACACATATCACATGATTAAATGCACAATTAGAACAATGATGTGACATATGCATATGCATATTTTACTTTATCATGATTGAACTCTTCAAGTTCCTTCTTAATTTCCACCCTCATACGTCATCGCGAAATCCAACCAATTCACCATCCTCGATGATTTTTAACGTCATCACCGAAACTCTGCCTTACCGATTGCCGAGGAATGAGCTC
>JAMLFY010001003.1:0-19000 GCA_030441495.1 Dalbergia oliveri
ACTATTTTTATTTCTTATTTATTTTTAACTAAATATAATTAATAAAAATATTTAAATAAAATAAAATCAATTCTTTAATTTTTTTTGTTATGTAATATTTATTGGGCTTATTAAAATAAATTTATATATATATTTATTATTATTGAGTTATGTTTTATTTAATTATAAAATAATATATACACAAAATAAAATGTAATGCAAACAATTAAATTATTATAACTGTGATAGTGAAAATTGGGTGAGAGGGTGAGAGTGATTTAGTGAAAAAAAAATTTCATAAAATTTGTAAGGATAAATTTGAAATTTAAATAATTCCAAAAATCAATTAAGAATATTCTCTTTTTTACTGTTTCTACTTCTACGGGAAGTATATAGGAACTTGCTTCTAAAATGCTAGAAAAACTTATTATTTTCTACTTCTAATTTTTTTGAGAAACAGAAACGAACATGTTGAAAATTTTCAAAAGTATTTTTTTAAAATTTTTTTGTTTTCTAAAAACTTATCCACACAAGCTCTAAATTTTCCAAACGTAAAATCGAACAACACACAGCTGTGCAAAAATCTAAGATAATAGATACGGTCAAAAAGATCTAAAAAATTAATTGTTCTTCACCACTCATTTGTCTCAAACTTCTCTATCTCACGTCTTGATTTCATTTTCTTTAGATATTTGTAGGTTCTTCTTCTGTTCGAAGATATTTGAAGATTCAAGAGTTTTTTTTTTTGTGGTCATTTTCTTCTTTGTCCGGATTTTTTGGTCAAGTTAGTTGAAGAGTTTATACGATGTTTCATCACAGAGACGCAGACTATCTACACATTTTACTTTCACCATCCTTTTCTGGCCCTTTCTTTTTTCTAACATCCTTTTTTTTTTTTCTCCCACCTGATATCTCAGGCACTATCCAAATTCCAGGACTATACGATCAATTTTTAACTCTAATTACAGTTGACGTTTCATTCCTATCCCTCTAAGATTTAACCTGAGGAAGATAGTTAAGAGCATACCCATTATCAGCAGTGCCATAAGATGTGGTCGCTAACCTCCTATTTAAATACTCTCAATAAACAATGCCCTACAAAAATCTTTAAACAAATTGGGCACTCTTGGCCCAATAACTAACTTGTTCAGAATGGGCTTTTAGTTAAACAAGATGCCCAATCTAAACTACAGTTTAATGTCCGTAAGGTTGGCAAGAACTATGGACCATGGTAGATTGGTAGTTCACGAATCCTTGTGTTAAGAAACCAGTTCATTCACGACCAAAAAGCTTGACTTCAAGCAAAAAGACTTAGAAACGAAAAAATATACTTAGATCAAGTTTTATTCCCGACCTGAAAAAAAAAGACCAAGTTTTATTATATCCATTTGATTCAATTCGAAAATGAAATGATGGCAAGTGAACATTTTCCTAAAGACAAGTATAAATTTCAACTTTTAAATTGCTCATTTTGATAAAAGAAAAATGCTTTTCCTTTTTGGCTCTTCTTGTAGCTTAGCTTATAGACAATTCCTGATACTCCTCGTTTTTCACTATTTTGATAAAACGTCTATATCTATATATCTATATATAAAGGGCGTTCCTTTGATAACTGTTTTTTGGTGTCTCCAAATTAAATTGAATTATATTTTCAAGTCCATTAATATAATAGAATGTGTATAAAAGGAAAAACTAAATAAAAACATAGACATGTAAATATTGAATAGCTATTAGTTGCTATAATACTTTTGTTTTTGAAATATTACTTACTATAATACTAAAATCCATTGAAATAAAAAATGTAAATTGATACGAACGAATCCTATCAATTCACTAGTATCTATTGATACGAGAAGTATTTCAATTCATTATGCATCCTCCTATTTGAGGCAATTATGCTCTAACAGGATAAGATCACTAAGACAACAAAGCTCTTCATCTCAAAATTTAATACAGTTGTATATCTATAGTTCAAACTTGAGACCTCTAGTTAAAGTTAATTTGGAAACTAAATTAAATAAATAGAAAAAATTTAATACAAGATTTATCCTAAATTCGAACATCTCATTCCATCCCCACTAAACCTAAGCTACTTACCTAGAACGAGACTATGTGAAAGTTGAATTATCATTGATGAATTCTGAATCTCCTTTCTTACTACATAAATATTTCATAGCCTTATAGATGGATATAAAATACTAATAGAAATTGATAAATTTTATTTGCTGGTTTAGGATAATTTCTACTTCACCCACCTCTCATGTCTCCCCTTACCGCTTTCTCTACCTTTACCTTCCCATGCCTTTGATCCTTATCCAACACTATAACCTCCATCATTCAACCATTTTTGAAGGGCAAGTCAACTTTATGGAGGTGGCTCATCCCTTTTACGAATGCTTCTAACAAGCTCTTCCTTATAGAACATACTTTCCTTTTTCTCTCTCTTTTAACCTTCCTATTGCATGATAATTTATTCACGTCCTTCGATGAGTTTCATTTATGGCAATGATTTCTGGATTGTTAGATTAGTTCATGCATCTATAGTTCCTGCAATTGCTAATATGTAAGGCCAAATCAAGGGATTCAGCTTGTGTTTGGTGAAAATCATAACGTTTTTTAAATGCAACTTTACTCTCATGCTATCACACATTGAGCTACAAATGTCCAATTGACGTGATTCTTATAGTGTTAGAAATCTAATTCACTTATTGAGAGCAAATTATAACCTCATTGGAAGCTACACGCACACACATGCTGAAGTGTGCAGTCTTTATTTAGCAACATATAACTTAGTTTTATCAGTACATAAATCAAAATGATCAAGATTTTATAAATTGAATTTATTATTTAACTATTAGTATATGAACAATTACCAAGATATCATAAAACAGTTTAGTACGAATTTTAGAAGATACATCTAACATTTATTTGGCACAATACGATTTAGTTAATTAACAACAATTAGGATAACAAGAGATGGTTAAGAGTTATGTGAATTTAATTATTAATAGAGCTCAACCTCATATCAGAACTTAGTTAAACAACTAAGACAGTTGCTCCATTGAAATTAAGTATTATCATATGATTCGGTCAGTTGATGGAAATTAGTTAATAATTAAGGTTATTTAACAATTGGATTATTACATTGTTATTGTTATTATTATTATTATTACTACGTGAGTAGCAGCCTGAATAGTAAGAATAGTCTTAATATTGATTAAATTTAAATAATGATTATCCTCTTAGTGCGCAACTTGAGACCAAAAGTTAGTTATAAAGTTAGTGCATTTCCCTAATAAAATTAATTATGATTATGTAACATACTAGAACTTAGTCAGTTAATAGAAATTAGTTAGCAACTATTACAATTTTTACGTTTAAATTATAAATGAATTATTAATGCATGAGTGGTGTTCAACACGACAAGAACAATTGCATTATAATTGGTGTTATTTAAATATTGTTAATCCATGTAAGTACTTTATTTATCACGCATGTTAATACCCAACCTCTTATTAGATAATAATTAGACACGTACTGCAAGTGAATTCTATTTAATTGTTAGCATGAGAAAAATAGAAAAAGCCTTACGAATAATTTTAGTGTTTGAATTTATTCCTTATTCAATTAAATTATGTATGTTTGAGGTTGGATAACTAGAGTTGCGATTTACGTTAGAACAGTCACTAACCTAGGTTTGCCAAGATGTGAAAAAGGCAGTATACCAAGTGGTTATAAAGACATTCTTATAAATTGTTAAGCTTGGTATACCAAGTTGTCAATGAGACATATACCAAGCGGCTATAGAGGGCAATTTTATAAATCATTGACCTTGATATATCAAGTTGTCATGGAGACTGTATACCAAGTAGTTATGAAGGCAATCTATTCATCATATTAGGAGAATGTGAACCCTGTAGGGTAGTTCACACAAAATTATACAATGGCACGAAGATCATGGTTCCTACGGAGATGTTCCCTTGACTCATATCCAAGATTCAAGAATATGGACTATGTGGGTATGTTCCCAAAATACACGTTTATGATGCAAGTACGGGTATGTTTGGTAAAATATATTAGGTATGATAATATAAACTAATGTTATACATTATGCATTTATTTATTATTTGGGATAATGTATTATATAAATTTATACATTATAACAACCCTTTATATGTTAGAATGATGTATAACTTAAGGTATGGGGAGATTGGATTAGGCCTAATTAGCTTTAACATATATATATAAAGTCGCTTTTATTTTTCAATATATTTTTATATTTTATATTATATATTTTTTAATATATAAAATTATAAAAATAAAAATTATTTTTAGTAAAATTATTTTTAGTAAAATTATTTTATAATAAATAAATACAAATAATATATGATATCAATTTAGTTATATATAATAAAAATAAAAATATATATAATTGATAAAAGATAAATAAAATAAAATAATAAATATTTTAAATAATAATGAATACAATGAAATATAAAAATTATAAATTATTAACTAATAAAATATATAAATAAATAATAAATAATATGTAATATGCAATATATAAAAGTAATGATTAATAATTTAAGTTTAAATAAGTATGATTAAAAATAGAAAATATTAAAATATATAAATAGTATTTTTATTTGCATAATCCATTGAAATAATAAATTATTATAAATATTGAAATAAATAATAATATTTAATATAAATTAACTTTTAATTGATAAAAGTTACATAGAAATGTAATATTTGAAAATTATATTTAAATAATTAATAATTTTTTATTTTTATTATTATATTATATTTAATATTTGCTTATCATATTAGAATTATTTGAAAATAAATGATGCTATTATATTTATAAAAAATAATATCTTACATAGTGTTACACCAAACACTGTATAATATTAAAAGTTTATTAGACCTTATAATATCAATCTTTATACTATCATGTATGCAAAACAGACCCTATATGTTTATTAAACACGAGCTCTATTTCAAATTAATTTCCTAAAAGAAAATTTTAATTCATTTAATCAAGACAAGATTAGGAATTGCATGTATATAAATATCATCATTATGTAATGACTTGCATGTTTATGTTGCATGTATTATTATGTATATGTTTTTCCTTGTTGTCACTAAGTTCATGACTCACCCCTCCTTATTCCCTCTTTTAAGTCCAGTTATTAGCACAAACGAAACATTAGTTCCTTCCTAGTGATTGCGTACTCTTGGTGAGCTTAATTTTGCCATGAAGCCAGTTATGTTAGGATTTTATGTTAGATTTAGAGTTGCTCCAATAAGTATACAGGCAAGATTTCAAACTAGTTTAAACCACACACAAGTTATTTTAATTATATTATTTAGGGTAAATTATATTATTTTCCCTTAGATTTATGGAAATACAACTACATCTCTATTTGTCCCTAACACTCACACCTTTATTTGTCAAATTTTGAGTATTTATATTAGAGTTTCACTCATCATTCACATAACACTAATAATAAATAACAGAATGACATTTTGTGATATTAACTTTTTAATTAATAAAATTATAAAAATACTCTTAAACTTAATAGAGGGGTACATGTATTTTTTATAATTTTATTAATTAAAAGCGTTAATATCACAAAAATGTTATTTATTAAGTTTATTAACATATTCTGAATAAAGAGTGAAACTATAATATAAATACTTAAAATTTGACAAGCGAAAGAAGTGTGAGTATCAACAAATAAAAGAAGTGTGAGTTTTTTCAAAATCTTAAAGGAGGTAAGTGTAATTTACCCTATTATTTATTTTGCTTTTTCTCGGATAATGATTTTATTTAAGGAAATTTTGATTCATGAGAATGACTCAATTTATTGAAAGCAATAAATCAAGTATTTTTAGTTAACCAAGATAATTATTTGTTAATGTAAATAAATTAATGGTATGAAAACAAAATTTTTTGCATACCATGTCGACACAAAGTATAAGGGGTAGTACCTCTTATGTGCTTGGTAACGACTTAGTCGAGTCGTATCATATATTGATCCAGAAGATAAGCCAATGCAACTAATACTTTTGGAGCAAGCAGATCAACCTTCAAATTACACCTATACAAAGGGTGAAATTAAAGAGAGAAAGATAAATCATCCACAAGTCCAAAGAAGGTCAACACCAAGCTTCAACTCCATCTCAAAACCAGTGAATGATGAAAGATAACACAATGATAGCAAAAATATTTTATATATTAAAATAAAAAGAATCAACCAAGACAACATAGATCATCCGAAGCCACATTCATACACATCATACCTATTATCCAAAACCAAACCCAGCAAGAAACCAAGTCAGATAGCCCCAAATCATAATACAGAAATAATAAAAGGGGGAGAGAGAGAGAGAGAGAGAGAGAGAGAGAGAGAGAGAGAAGGGGTGGCACCAACCTCAGCCGTGGCCGCTACCGCGTTGAACCACCACGTCGCCTTCACCTCTTCCTATCAGCGATGCGCAACCCCATGCCACCACCTCACAGCAGTGAACCACTGCAACTCCTTCATGCATTGCTTTCCCTGTGCCATAACGCACTTGCTGGCGGGGCTGTGTCGCATAACCGCACCACCACATGCACCCCAAAACCTTTCAAAAACTCAAGTCCCCAATCTTTGTTTGCTTCTCTTCATGATGATTAATAAGAAAGAGAGGGCAAGACTTTTGAACTGAGAAAGGGATATCAAATGGTGAATGAGACTATGAGAGAGAGAAACCATATGCCTGCATTGATGGGGAATGAAAAACATTGATGAGGAATAAAGTGGGCAAGTGTAAAAACTTACAGTAAAAGTCTTCTTCTTTCATTTGAAAGAAATGAGATAATGCGGCTGAAATTTGATTGGCAATCATTGGTGGTTTAAATTTTGGAAGAAAACCAAACTAATCGAATCATTTCGCCTTTCATCAATTCCACTATGTTGTGAATCCTCTCTTAAATTATAGTATATATGTGATATGATATGAAATTAGCATACAAACATAAATTTCAAATTAAAAAATGAGGCTCTACTAATTGTAACTCATGTATTATTATGATTTAGAAGTTTAATTATTAGATTTTTCCAGTTAGTAGGTTGATTTGCAAATACCTCTGTAAGTGTTTAGTTATCTTATCCTAAACTGTCATGAGTTTTTTGTTAATGTAAAATTTATTATATAAAAAAATTGTAAATCTGAAGGTTAATTTGTCCAAATGATAACATCAACACTTGTACCTTATATGGTAATCATTTGGAATTATCATATGGGTTAGAAATTATCTAAACCCTAAACCATAATAATAATAATGTAAAAATAAAACTTAAAAAAAATTACAATTAAAAATTTATATTAAAAAAATGCAACACCTCTACTAACAAATATAGCGAAGTACCTTATAAGAAAAAAAATGAAGACAAAAATTGCAAAGTGGGCAATAATCACCTGATTAAAATTAATCCAAAGGTTTGACTATAGTATAAATAAACTGATAATATTATTTTAACACCCATATATCTTAAATATTTAAATATTCTATTTATAAAATACATAAAATTTACTATTTATTTTTTCTTCCTATTTCTTTCTCTCATCATTTCTCTCACATTATATGGGCACCCCATTTGAGATGTTGATTTCCCTAAACAAAACCCTTGTCGTATCTTACGGGATTATTTAATTAATTATTGAAAAGCAATGACAATCATTAATAATTATCAATAATATCGGTGTCCAATGGCAACCGGCTGTGGCAGGTGAAAGCCAACTCTCTCGTGTTTGACTGGCGTGGCGGTACGGCATCATAGTCTTCACAGTTTAACTGGCTGGTCCGGTTGCCTTGACCAAATTTCACTGCCTACTCGGTCGTACCCTCTTCTTTAGTTTTCTTTGGTGTTAAGTCCTGTCTAGCTTTGATTCTCTGTTCTCTGTTTTGTTCTGTTTCCTCTGAAAAATTGAAAGGTAACCCTCTTCTTCAATATCTCTTCTAACCCTTTTTTGATATTTTAATTTTATTTTTTTAGATTGAATTTCTCTGTTTGGAAGCCGAGCAAAATTCAAAGTTTAGTTCTTTATTCCTTGATATTTTGTGGGGTGTTTTTCTGTCTTTTTTTTTTTTTTTTTGAGGAGTTGAAAAAAAAAAGTAAGGTGTGAGTTGGGAACAAAAATTGAGTAAAAGGGGTGTTTACTTTTTTAATTTTTTTGTGGCTTTGCATTTAGTATTATTTTTTCCTTTAATTTGACTTTGTTTGGTGTGGTCTCAAAGGATGTCAAGGGAAAGGAGACTTGAGAATTCTGTCCGTGGTTGATGTTGTTGATTAGTATACCACTTTTTGAGTATTTTTTCAATATGTATTTTGTAAATTTTGATGGGAAAGTCACTTTTAAGTGTATGTTCTTAAACTAGCCCTACTGCGGGTTGAACTGACTCGATTAGTTGAAATCCAGTGAACTCTTGATATGGGGCTGTTTAGACCAAAAAAAATATAAATCTATCTTGTTTGGCTGCTAGGTTGATATGTAACATCTGGGGAGCATTAGCTAACCCTATGTAAGGGGTCCATTTACTCAAATTTTGATGGGGATGTTGTTTTATGTATTGAGATAATCTTGTTATTTATCAACTGTTATCTATCTGTTGTCTCATTTTATTGGGGATTTCCTAATTCCTTTGTATACTTAGCTATAGGTTAGCTTGGCGCAGTAACTTAAACAATGAAGAATGCAAAGGGCAAGGTGGTGGCCAGGAGCTCGAAAGAAACACTGAAGCCGGTTGATGATCGGTTAGTTCTTGTATCATTATACACATATGTGAATTAATTGGAGCATTGAGTTTTCATATAACTTGTATCTCCATGTCCATCAGGGTATTATTGGTTTTCTGGCAATTTGCTTGTATCTAATATCCTATTAATGTCTGATTATGCATGCTTGATGTTGCATCCAGCTGTTACAGGAATAGTGTAGTGATGGAACATATCTCTCTATTGTTTTCAGAAAGGTTGGAAAGCGAAAGGCTTCTTATAAGCCTCAAAAAAAGGCAAAGAAGGAGAAGAAGGCCAAGAAAGACCCCAACAAACCGAAAAGACCACCCAGCGCTTTCTTTGTTTTTCTGTCTGTATCTGTCTTTGTTCCTTTCTGTATACTTCCTTTAGAAGAATTATTTGACTTATCTCCTACTTTGTGATAGTGAGGAGTTCAGAAAGACCTTTAAGGCAGAGAATCCTGGTGTGAAGGCCGTATCAGCTGTAAGTTACATGTTAAATTGCTCCATATTTTATGGTGATGTATCCTTTGTGATGAAGTATCTAAGTTGTTTAACACACTCTTAATTGAAGGTTGGGAAAGCTGGAGGAGAGAGATGGAAATCCTTGACCGATGCAGTAAGCAATGCATGAATGCAATCTTAGATACATAATAACCAATTTTGCTTTATATTTTAATTTAGTTTACTTTTCTTTACTATGTTTCTTGAAGATTTCAAATGTAATTATTATTTTTTAAAGTAGGTATAATTTATCATCTTTGAACAAATGCTTCAATTGAATCGCAATGTATCTATACATTTGTACCTTATGAACTCGTTATATACTTATATTGAAGAAGAGATTTGTTGTGTTATTTACTTTGACTCCTCTATTTGGAATGGAAAGGAGAAAGCTCCATATGAAGCCAAGGCTGCGAAAGGAAAGCTGAGTATGAGAAGCTTATGAATGCTTATAATAAAAAGCAGGTGAGCATCCTCTGCCAGTTGTACTGTTGTGTGTGGTGTTTAGTTGTCTTGCTTATATGCTTAATTTTCTATGATGTTACCAGGCAAGCTCGGCAGATGATGCAGATGATGAATCAGACAAATCCAAGTCTGAAGTGAATGATGAAGATGATGCCAGTGGAGAGGTAATCTTAATTTCTTTTCTATCTTCTCTTGATCTTTTGTTTTCATTGGGTGATCTAGCATGAATTCTTAGTACTAACTTGAATTTAGGGCAAGATAAGAAAGGTTTTTAAATATTATATACCAATTGCCACTTATGGAGTTTCTTTGGTTTCTGTAGTTTCAAGATTTTAACTCTTATTTTCTTTGCATTGGTGCTGTTAATAAACCTTTTGCTTCACAGTATATACACATAATTTTGTTTAACTCAGTATTGAGAAGTTTATAGAACAGAAAATTTTTAGCATGCGTTGTACCTTTGATTCATATTCTGCAGCATCTTTATTGTTATAGCTTCCCATTAAGTTGAGAGGCATGGTTCTTTAATCTAAAGGGGCATAAAAGCTATTGGTGCTGGTTTTTTTTCCCTTAAGGCTGTGTTTGGTTGGGGGTATAAATGGAACTCATCCATAGAAAATTTCCCTCCAATTTTACCCCCCAACCAAACATGTCCTAAGAGAAGAAAAAGAAAAGCTGTAGATATGTTCTTTTGATGATAAAAGAGTAAAGCCATTCTTTAGTTGTTTTTGGCAATTTTCTTTCTTCATTGTTTTCCTTTATGTTCAGGAGGATCACCAAGAGGAGGATGAAGAGGACGAAGAAGACGAGGATGAAGATGATGATTGAGATTTGTGCTTACACCTTGGGCTATAATGTTTCATTGGTGGGGAGGCTATTATATATTCTGACTGTGCATACTAGGTTACTTTTGGAATGTTTGTGCTGGTAGGAAAAAAATTGCCTCTACTTTTGCTGGTAATCTGGCTTGATATATTTGCCAGCTACTTGAGCTTCCCTCAGTTGTTAGTTGTTGTACTTGAATTTTATTTTGTGCATTGTAGCCTTAAATGTGTTGGTTTAAGTAATATAAATTTCTCTTTGATCGAAGGCATTGGCAAAGTTTGAGTTATATTATTTGTACATAACTTGTGTGAATCGTGTTTGACATCCACTATTGGATACTCACTATTGGATGGGGTATGAATCCTTAGCATGTTCTATACAAGTTATGTACAAATAATATTTTTCTTTGTGCAATGAAACCAAATGACCTTTTTCATGCACACAAGGAGCTTGGTGCGAATGGACTAACCATTTTCATCTCACTGGTTTTATCAAGCATTGCTAGGAAGCAAATATTATTCAGAGGTTTGAAATGAAATGTGGATTTGTTGTCACATTGTTAACATTGCTTTTGAAATCATGGTTATAACATGGTTCGGAACCTGCATCCCTGTGATTGAATTAACATATGTTGAATTTAAATTGTGATTGACAATTGGTTTAGGGGTTTAATTTTAATGCAGTGACATCATAAAATTGTTTTATATGGTCATCCATTTACAATTTATCACATCAATAAAACATAATTTACTCACATCCAACTAATTCAAAAGTCATATTCTTGGGAGAATTGATTAGATGATTATGTAAAAAAAAAAATTTGTACTGCATCTAAATTGAATCCTTGGTAAAAATAGTCCACTATTATGATTTGAGATTGATTTTTAAATTTTTTTATTTGCAAATTTTTTGTAAATACTTTGATAGGTGTTTCATGAGTTTGAGAGCAAAGTATGCCCAGTCTAATTGTCGACATGAATTTTTTCATTAAAAAGCTTGAGTATAAATTTATAGTTGAAAATTACTTGAGATAGTTCTTTTGGGGAAAAAATGCAATCAAACAAGCCAACACATCCTTTTTGAAAGCATTTGTGCTGAACCTCGTAAAACTGGTCCATGCATGAACTTTTTAATTTTTATCTTTGGATTGTAAATCAATTTCTAAATGATCATCACAACAGACATCATGACTGGGCTTTTCGTGAAAGAGATCATTTTTTAACCATAAATTATGATTTATAAAAATAAAAAGTATGGTACTAATAATAATTTGTTATGATTTAATGATTCAGAAATTAACTCTACCCGCCAATGGAAGAAACAAACTCATCTCTTTTAAACCACATATGGTGCCATTGATATATCAAAGGAAAAATGATAAATTTCCTAATCGTTTTTCTTGTTTAATTTTACTGCACTAACAATATACATAAAATTTGCCCTGTCAACCAAACATGTGCTTTTCTTGTTTATAAGGCTTTTAAGTTAGTGAATAATTGAGTTAAACACATGATAACATATGATTAAATATTTGTGTAAAATTATTATATACTAACAGTGTATTGAAATCAAACTCTTTCTATTAACAATAACACAATATTATCAAAACTTAAGACGTTTTACAAGTAGTTAGGTATGTTTAAGCAAATTCCAAGCAATTTAGACCTATCACTAGGGTATCCTGGTATTATCAGAACTTCATACTATTGTCAATTATAGCCTTCTCCTTTAGAAAGACTGTTCTATTAATACACTAAACTAATTAATTTTCTAGTTGTAATCACATGGCCGAGAGTTTGAAAAAACAGTAAAAGAAGAGTTGAAATTCAACATTTTCATGCTGAATACATCAGTGTTTGGACTCCGGAGAACCAGACAATGATACAGGCTTATGCACACAACTACCTATGAAGGACCACAGAGAAAAGAAAATATCGAAAATGTTTAGAATATCTTTTGATGCCCTTCTAGGCACAAGCAGTATGAAGCAGACATGTAACTGCCACAATATAATAACATTATAGTTTAAGAATCCTATTTAGCTATCTTCTAAGACCTAACAATTATCATTATATCATTGTTTAAAAAGAAATTAAATAAAGAAAAATCAATCCATAATAATTGTTAAGATAATGTTGAGTATTCTGGTCCTATTGAAAGATGGGTAGGTCATTCCGCGGTTGTTGATTGTAATTTAAGTTGTCCTGTTCTGGAACAAGGCTACTTGAGGCCTCTTCACCAATTTTTGCATTTGCCATCTTTAAGAAATAACTATGCCTGCAAAATTACACCATTAGATCTTCATATCTTGGAAAAGGCTTAACTATGTTTTCAGTACTGACAAATGTAGTAAATTTTGGTTTTGGTCCTTATAAATTTTTTGAGTTTTGTCCTGTGTTGCATTAACCGATCCAGTTGTTAAATGGTGGTATTTATAAGAACCGAAAGAAGATTCTCTAAACATTTATAATTCCAAATTTTCAATATTTACAAGTACTAATCACATATTCATAAATGTTATAAGAACCACAATTTAATACAACAGGGACAAAATAATTGGATTAAAACCAAAAACAAAAACCTTATAGACTTAAGCTAAAGTTTACTATATTTTCAATGACCAAGAACATATTTAAACCCATGAAGATTTGAAAAATTCAATGGCCAAAAACAATTTATGTATACCATCGAGTGTCAGCTGTCAATTCAGGATGGAAAGCAGTCCCCAGTATGCTGCCTTGTCTCACAGCAACTATGACTTTACTTTCTCCTTCAGCAGTCTCCTGTTATATCCATAAAACTAGTGAGAAACATGGTAGTCAGTGGAAAAGAAAAACCAACACATTATTGTATATTTGGAAAAATTCCAGTAGCAATGGCACACTGTGATTTAATGATGCATCAAAATCACTTATAAAACATTATTCATGACATAAGTACAAGTATCTATCTAGTTCTGCTAAGAACTGAAGATAGCAGAAATGTTCAATTTCAACTCCAAGTGGTTTTGAGACCATATGGAATAGTACATAATAACACTGCTTTCTAAATCACCCTGAAACAAGTATATATGTCCCTTAAGCAAATAAGTTAAATTAAGAGATACAGATGGCTGTTGAGTCATTCATTCATACTCCATGGAGGAAGAAACATCTTAGCTCTTGATTTTGAATGTGAAAGAGAGAGAAAAAGGAGTGAGAGAAGATTTGATGGTAGATATATATTTTGGAGGACCTCTAAGAGCATAAAGGAATTTTTCGGCCATCCTGAGTAATCATTCTTTGTTTTACTAAAAATCCATTCTTTGTTTTACTAAAAATCCAAAATAACACCCCAAGTAATATTCAGGTGTATCCCCTAATCCATTCCTATAAGATTAAGACACAAAAACAATGGTGTGTATACTACTACAATGGGAAAGGCAAACTATGCCAGTTCTTCATTATGAGAACTA
This sequence comes from Dalbergia oliveri, assembly GCA_030441495.1. Taxonomy (NCBI): domain Eukaryota; kingdom Viridiplantae; phylum Streptophyta; class Magnoliopsida; order Fabales; family Fabaceae; genus Dalbergia; species Dalbergia oliveri. The sequence goes on from JAMLFY010001003.1 coordinate 14,013, forward strand.
TAACTATCACCTGAGAAGCATATTGATGGAAAGCATTGAAGTCCTACAAGCAGTGAAGAAAAAAAAAACAGATCCACTATTTTCATGTTCACCTCTCAAAATGACATTCTTCTTTTATTTTTAATAGGGAAAAAACTTCGATCAGCCTTAACTACCAATGCCTATAATCGATGTTAATTTAAACTAAGCCTAATAATAAAGTACATAAGTAGGTCATTAATGTATACAAAGCCAACATACTGGGTTGGGAATGAAATATCCTTCTATGAGAGGTAATGCTATTAGGGGCCACTTTCTCCAAGGCAAGGACTTGTTCCAAGGAGAATAGGTATAGGAACAAGAAAGGAATTTTCAAAGAATTAAAGTTCTTTTAATAATAGGACCCCCAAAATAATGAGTATTGAAATTCCATATCCTTACAATCATCATACTTTCCTTTTCTCCCTCTATTCCTTTCTTTTTTAAGTTTCACATTCAAAACTTTGATTTGTTTGGATGAAATCAAGCTATGTGACTGAACCAAAAGAAACTTGGAAGCAATAGAGCACAGGAACTGTACATGTGCCAGAGTCACACCCCACCTCTGATATCAACCCTCCAATCAGTTTCATAAACAGAATTGTACAAGTGAAGTCCCCATTCCTAGTCCAATATTTAATCTTTATTTGTCTATTTGGCACTGAATATTGACATCAAAAGAAAGTTTCAACATGTATACTATCTATGATGTTGAACCAGATAAGTATATTTTAATGATCTTGACCATGCTGGCAAGTTTTCATTATTCTACTCATCAGACATTAAGCTTCTAAATTATAATAACTATGAAACTAGCAACTACTCACTTTGCAACTAGAATTTAAGTCAGTGACTAACTGACATTACAATTTAGTGACAAATAACATAAATCATGAGATAAATTTAAAAGGTACAAATGCACCCATTTCATCGCATCTTACATTTCATTTCAGATCAAGGCACGCTGAAAGCTTTCTCTAGACAGATTTGTCAATAACTAACCTTTTGGTCTTCAATAGAGGAATCAGAACTCAATAATCTGCTAGAAGGGACAGAATAATCAGCCAGAACTTGAACTTCTGGCCCTGCTTCAAGAATTGCTGGAGCACGAATAAAAATTCCACGAAATGTTTCAGGACCACCTTCCTTGCATGCAAGCTCTGGCACTGAAAGCTCTGCTTCAAAGCTTTGAATCTGAATAAACATGCCTTTCAGTCATATGTGACAAAAAATATCTAAGTGCAACAAGAATTTGATTCCTGATTCCTGAAGCCATGCTTACTATTCTCTCCATGCTCTGTGCATTACATTTACTATATTTACAACCATAAAAATCTCCAAGAATTTTATCTGCTATAAAGGAAAGAATACTATGTGTTTTGAACAAGAGAAGTTGTTTTCACAAAATAATCTCCCTGAAAGCCCTGAACTTCAAGAAATCATTATGCTTATAGATAATAAGAGCCTAAATCAAGAAGGGATCAGGTATAAAGCGGGAGGAAGAGAGAACTGAAAAACTTCATAAGAACATGATTATTATCCCTTCTGGCATTGAGCCAGTGACTGTAGAGGCACAATAAATATCAGCTGGCACCATTATGAAAAGTTCTTTAGGAAAGAGTGTTTGGTTTGGATTAGAATCACGAGTGATAGGCTATTCAGAATGACCACATATAAGCTTCATGCCCAATGCTCCAAGATGTGGCTAACATAGACTTCCATTTATATTTTTGTATTAGACTATAGCTTAAAATGCATAATGCATTCATTACCTGGCTGCCGAAGAAATTTCTATGCACAGTACAATCAAGTCCACCAATCAGTTGCTGTCCACCAGTCTTCTGTCCTGTAATGATTTTGGCCATATTTTTAAAAAATCTATTATCAGATGCTTGAAGTGAGAAGCAAATCAAGTCTAGGAGTACTTATACTGTCCAAGTCAAATGTAAGGACAGAAAGAGAACAGGGAAAAAACTCACCTGTAGCCTTATTCGCCAAGAATATAAGCCCTGCACAGGTTCCCCAAACAGGCTTTCCCAGTTGTACAAACTCCCGCAACGCAGGAAACTGAAAAATCAAAACACTCGACATAAATTAACATAGACGGTCCGCATTGATGTGGAAGAATAACATGATTCCATGAGTTTTAATTACATTACATTAATGTACATAGTTCCAAATGCAGGGTCAAAGCAATACCCAAATTCACTTCAGCAACTAATTATTAAAAGTTAAAACCAGCACCACACACACAAAAACTGGAAAACTCAATCCCTTTACATCTGTCTCATCTCTCCATCCCTCTTGTTTACATCAACTATAGAAAACAAAATAAATGAAACACAAAAAAGAAATTGCCAAGAAAATTTATGACTCCTTTTTTCAGATCATAAACCAAGATATCCCCATAGACATTAATGTAAGAATAACGGTTCAAACCGAGAATAACAGTTAGGTAAAGTGCTTACAAAATGACGCCATCAAGATTTGAACCCTCACTATTCAAGGAAGTTTTAACTCCTTTTTAATTTTATTCTTTTCACATACTTATAAAGACAACACAACTAATCCATACAATCAAGTCATGATAAACCCTTTTGTTTCCCATAAAAAAGGAGGATATTCTTCACTTAGCAATAACCCCATGAAACATTCATTTGAAAAGAGTCACACAAACAAGAAATTTTGTCACTTACATAGTTGTCAATGGCAGATGGTGGCTCATGGAGGTGGACCAAAAATCCTCCATTTAAGGCCACCATGGCAGCCATAATGAGCAAACCTTTCCATGGCGCGGGTGAGGGGCCCAAAATCCACCACACCATGGCTACCATTTGACAACTATAATCACTTGATGCAACTACCTTGCAGTAGAGACACAAAAGGCAAGTGGGGTATCTATCAAACAACAAAAAAGAAAAAGAAAAATCCCCGATTAAAATCAAATAAAAGAGTAGACTCTCCACTTTGCCAACATCGACACATTAGAAATGAAGATTCTCAGTGTAATCTCTAAGAATTACAAATATAAATTATAAAGCCATTACGATTAAACTAACTCATGAGGGGTTTAGGCAGTTTACGACAAGGTCACAGATTCAAACCTCAGTGCCCTTCAGATATATGCAAAAAATAAATATCAATTACATTAGTACCTGATAAGAACTAATGTATTATGTATCTGATAGTTAAGGACTGAACATGACCACTGTGACTAATATTTTTTAACTCTTATAGCTATGCTGCAGTTTCAATTCTAATAAAATCTGGTCAGAATGCATTTGAGGGTTTTACTCCGAATAAAATAAACACAAACAAAACAGAACACATACATATAGAGGGTGTGTAACAAAAAGAAGAGGTTAAGAAGAGACCAGATTATGGTACTCAGCAAGCTTGGCCATGGTGGTGCTCTCTCCACCGGGGATGATGAGGGAACTCACTCCTTCAAGCTGCTCTGGCTTCCGAATCTCCACTCCTTGTACCCCTAACCTCCTAAGAGCTGCAACACACATACACACACAAAAACACAAAAAACAACACAGAAAAAGATTGAAAAAAAAAATTGTAACTTTTGATGTGTGAGTGAATGAAAGAGTGAGGAAAAACAATGAAGAAGAAATATGGAACGTACCAGCTATGTGCTCATTGAAGGATCCCTGTAACGCAAGGACCCCAACTACGGCCATGTTGTGTTGTGGGAAGTGCCAACAGACAGAGAGAGAGAGAAGTTGTTTTTATGTATTTATTATTTAAGGTTGTGTGATTTTGAGTTTTTTTTTTCTCTCTCTCAATATAAGCATAGGTATTCGGTTCGATTCGAGGGAGGTACGGACCTCGCTACAATTTTTTTTTTTTTGGTTCTATTTTCAGGGTCAAACTCAAAATTCTAACTAAAAAATTTATGGTACGTTTGATTTTAATTTTAATTTTTAAATTTTATGAAAATAATATTAAAAATAATTATAATTACACAATTCAATTTTTAATTTTTATTCTCAATTTTAATATTTTTTTCATAAAATTTTGAAAATTAAAAAATTAAAAACTTAAAACTAAAACAAATTAGGCTCCTTTGATTTTATAAAATGATTTTTAATTTTCAATTTTAATTTTCTTATTTTAAAGATTTCATAGAAAAAATACTGGAAACTAAAAATAAAAATTAAAAATTAAATCACAATTTTTTATATTTTCTTTTTAAAATTCAAAAAACAGAAAAAATAGGAAATGAAATCGAAAAACTATTTTCTCTTACTACACACCCTAAGATGCCTATCACCTCAATCAACCTCACCTTCTTGACTTTGAGGTTTTTAAATGTAACGGATGGAGGCTTTTGGTCCTCTCGTTTGTTTGGGGCGCAGAAGGTGGTGTGTTTGGATTGTGTTTGCAGTTGTAAGTGTGGATTGAGTGAGAGAGCAAAATCTACAATCTACGGCCTATGAAAAAAAAAGCCCGTTGTTTGTGTTTTTCAATCCACACCCGCCAATTTGCTAACACCATGGGCAATGCCCACCAATTTAGGATGCGGTTGTTTCATATTTTAGAAATAATAATTATAAAATTTAAATTTTATATATAATTAAAAAATTGAAAATTAAATTTTTTAATAAGCTATTATTTTTAATTTCTAGAAAGAAATTGAAAAATAATTTTTTTAAATTTTAATTATATTTAAAAAATTATCCAAGTATATGTAAAGTGATTTTTTTGGGTGATTGGGATGAAAAACTCATCTAAATGCACTCTTATTTTCTATGTGGAAAGTGATTTTTCTTTTTATTCTTTTTTGGTTGAAAATGTTTTTAAATAAAAATATAAATAACAGCATGACCAAAAAATATAAATAATAAAGATAAAAAAGTGGACATGAACGTGATAAAAAAATTAAAAAAATTAGTGCAATCCATGTTTAGAATGGCTAAAACTAGAAATTAATTTGATTTGAAATTATATGAATTAATTTA